>JAVTVY010017886.1:0-75785 GCA_036873755.1 Hanleya hanleyi | reverse complement strand
CCCCCCGGCTACGGGCCATAGCCCAGTCGGTACGTTTGGTGTACGTCGCTAAGGGTCATCGCGTACGTTGGCATGACACCGATATTGCGCGTCTGTGATTGGCGGCTGAGAAATACGTTGGTCGATCGTCGGGGGTTTTCCAGAGCATAGATGGGGATTTTTCTATAAAAAGGGACAGTTTTCGAGATCTGTATCCATTTTCTCAGAGTCAAGGCGAAGCCCTCTTACGCAATAATACTATATTCTACACAAATTAGACAGGTCCCAGCCAAGAAAAAACTAACATTTTTTCCAGTCAAAGTTTTCTCATCCTTGACTTATGCCCTTTCAATTTAGCTGAGGGGCCACCCTGGATTTGGCCTCAAATCCAATATGGTGGCCAAAATCCAAAATGGCCGCCAATACTCATAAAAGCTCACAATTTCCTGCTCGAAAATCAATTTTCTAGCCACAAACTAGGTTTTTTTTTCTAGCCCTACGTAGGGTATGAATAATTAGTTAATTTTGGAATGATTTGTAATTGGTCAGAAAATTCAATATGGCCGCCAAAATCCAAAATGACGGCCAATTTTCATTGAATCACACATTTTCCTGCCCTAATATGTAGAGATGGACCATCATGGTCCGAATGCGTTCTGTGGGGTTTCATCTTGTAGCTCTCGGGGTGTAGACCCAGATTTGAGGGATACCCATGCCATCTGTGACGTCATCGGTGACGTCATCAGTACGAGTAGTAGCGAAAGCGGGCATTTTAGGGGTGCGTGGGGTGTGTTTGGGGTAAAGATGGACCATCCTTGGTCCGAATGTGTCGTGTGGGGTGTCATGTTGTAGCTCTCGGGGTGTAGAACACGACTTGAGGTTCTCCATGTCATCTGTGACGTCATCAGTACGAGTATTAGCGAAAGAGGATTTCGGAGGTGCAATGGAGTGCGTTTGGAGTAGAGAACGGCCAATTTTTCCATCCAGCTACCTGGTAGAGTTACCTGTAAGTGTGAGTGTATGCGCGCGTGTGTGTGAGTGAGTGAGTGAGTGAGTGAGTGAGTGAGTGAGTGGGTGAGTGAGTGAATGAGTGAGGCGTGTACAACGCCCTTGAGGCGTCCCCAACGCTCGTCTTAACGCATGGACGCACTAACGACGGCGAGTGAGTGAGTGAGTGGGATCCGACTGGACTAATGTATCGTCCGTTTTCATCATTTTGCGCATGCGCAGTCTGGCCGTAGTATAAAAAACAGGCATTTTGGGAATTCGTGAAGGTTTGTTGAGATATCTCAGCAGCATATAGGTATTCCAATGGGTGCTAATTGTGCACCCCTGTTGGCCGACCTGTATCTGTTCTCTTATGAATATGACTATATGCAGGCGCTTTCAAAAACCGATCCATTCAAAGCCCGTTCCTTCTCATTCACCAAACGCTATATAGACGATCTTCTCGCTGTGGATAATCGCTATGTAAATGACGCAGTGAAGGATATATATCCACCTTCACTGGATTTGAAGGAAACTACAGATAGCCCTACAGGCACATCATATTTAGATCTATATCTCTATAAAAATGAAGCGGGCATTGTCTCTCGTCGACTTTATGACAAAAGAGATGATTACAATTTCGACATCGTAAACTATCCCTTTCTGGATAGTAATATTCCAGTGGGACCTGCATATGGCGTATACATATCTCGCTTAGTAGCATTTGCTAGATCCTGTGTTAAATGATGATTTTAATCAACGTCACAAAACATTGTTGCAGAAACTTATAAAACAGGGCTATTCCAACAAGCGCCTCCACTCAAAGTTTCTAAAATTTGGCGATACATATCGTATGCTGATAGCAAAATACGAGCGTAGCATGCAAGATCTATGGCGTTACGTTTCGTAACTTGTGTCTAATTCCGCTTAACCCGGGGCTAGGGGCCGTATGAACCCATGTACTTCAAGATCCTCATGGTACTCATATGAACAGTCACAATCAAAGCGTGACTGAGATACATCTTTTTTTTTTTTAGATGACGACTCTATAACAAATATTATGGATTAAGAATACTGATCAGCGATACGGATTTGATATTTTTGGAACATCATGATGTCTTGCCGGCATCATTGAAAACTGTTGACCGATTCTCTGCAGGAAACAAGCCTATGTTTGTGTATACTATGATTGTCTTTTTGAATTTGGTGCTAATACTGTTATGTGGAAAATGGAATAGGTCTTTGGATTATGGACGCGGATATTCTCTAATGGACGACGGCTGGATTATGAATGACGGACTAGACGCTTGTAATTGAGGGACCATCCCTGGTCAAATGGGCCGTGTGGGGTATCAGTGTGAAGTTCTCGTGGGTCAGACTGGCTTGTTTTCATTGGAAGTCGCGCCAATCTGCACATGCGCAGTTGGGGTGTAGTAAGTAAAATGGTCATATTGGGAGGTGCGTGGGGGTCTGTTGAGTGATGAGGAACCATTCTTGGTCCGAATGCCTCGTGTAAGGTGTCAAAGTGAAGCTTTCGTGGTGTAGATCATGACTTGAGAGGTGTCCCTGTCATCTGTGACATCATCAGTAGAACTAGTAGCCAAAGTGGGAATTTTGGGGGTGTGCAGTAATGTGTTTGGGGTAGAGAGGGGCCATGTTTGGTTCAAATGGCCCAGTTGGGGTGTCCTAGTGAAGCTTTCGTTGGATAGAGTCAGACTGACATGTTTTTTATTGAAAGTCGCGCCAATCTGAACATGCGCAGTTGTGGTATTCTAAGTAAAGTGGTCATTCTGGAGGTGCGTGGGGATGTGCTTGAGCGATTGAGGGGCCATTCTTGGTCCGAATGCGTCGTGTGAGGTGTCAAAGCAGAGCTTTCATAGTGCGGACCACGACTTGGGGGGTATGCGAATCATTGCTGAAGTCCTTAATAGGCGTTGTAGCCAAAATGGATATTTTTGGGGTGCGAAGGAAGGTGTTTGGGGTAGAAATGGGCATCGTGTGAGGTGTCATCTTGTAGCAACACCCACCAGCGACAAGCTCAATTCTTCAACGCCCTGGTGAATTAGCCCTGAAACCCTGCGCGCCTATACGTCGCTCTATGGGTGTAGTCCGTGATAAGTACTATTCTGATTGGTTAGTCCAAAAATAAAGCAACAAAAGCAACAACAACATCAAAGATTACAGGGCAATCCTCGTATTATCCCCTCCATCACAGCACATCCACGCTAAGGGAACCGCTATGGGTGTATTTACAATTCACATATGCTATTGTCCGTGTATTCGGAAGTTCATTGTTCTGATCTCGGAATGATGAGGAACACGAGTTAATCCCTATATGTACAGACACCACCACACATCACTATTACCACCGGGCGTTGACGGTGGTAGAGCTCTTGGATCGGAGCTCCTGGAGCTTAAAGCTTGTGGAGCTCAGAGCTCGGAAGTGACGTCATGGTGCACCCGCATCCTGGTGTACCCTAATGGCTATAGGATACAGGGTGCACCACAGGTACACGCACATTCGTGCGATGAAGTCACTTCCGAGCTCTGAGCTTCACAAGCTTTGAGCTCCAAGAGCTCCGATCCAAGAACTTTGCCACATGGGAGCTACCACCACCACCGGGCGTTGATGAGCGTCAACGCCCGGTGGTGGTGGTGATGATGGTGGTGTGTGGTAGTGTGTGGTGGTGGTAGAACTGGTGTGTGGTGGTGGTAATAGTGGTGTGTGGTGGTGTCTGTACTTATAGGGATTATCTCGTGTCCCTCATCATTCTGAGATCAGAACAATGAACTTCTGAATACACGGACAATAGCATAAGTGAATTGCAAACACACCCATCGCGGTTCCCTTAGCGTGGATGTGCTGGGATGGAGGGGATAATAAAAGGATTGACCTGTAATTTTTGATGTTGTTGTTTTTGCTCTACTTTTGAACTAACCAATCAGAATAGTACTTATCACGGACTACACCCGTAGAGCTACGTGTAGACGCGCAGGGCTTCAGGGCTAATTCACCAGGGCGTTGAAGCATTAAGCTTGTCGTTGGTGGGTGTGGCTACAAGATGCCACCTCACACGACGCATTCGGACCATGGATGGGCCATTTCTACCCTAAACACCTTCCTTCACACCCCAAAAATATCCACTTTGGCTACAATTCCTACTGAGAACGTTAGCAATGACGTCACAGATGACCCGCATATCCCTCAAGTCGTGGTCCACACCATGAAAGCTTTGCTTTGACACCTCACTCGACGCATGCGCACCAAGAATGGTTCCTAAATCGCTTAAACACATCCCCACGTCCTCCAGAATGACCACTTTACTTACTACACCACCACTGCGCATTTTCAGATCCCAACCGGGCCATTTGGACCAACCATGGTCCCTCTCTACACCAAACACCTTACTTCACACCCCCAAAATTCGCACTTTGGCTACTACTCCTACTAATGACGTCGCAGATGACAGGGACACCACTCAAGTCATGGTCTACACCACGAAAGCTTCACTTTGACACCTCACACGAAGCATTCGGACCACGAATGGTCGCTCATCACTCAACAGGCCCCACGCACCCCCCAAATGACCACTTTACTTACTACACCCCAACTGCGCATGCGCAGATTGGCGCGACTTCCAATGAAAACAAGCCTGTCTGACCCACGAGAGCTTCACACTGATATCTCACATGGTCCATTTGACCAGGGATGGTCCCTCAACTACTCAACAAACCTCTATGAATCCCCAAAATGCCTGCTTTCCATACTACGGCCAGACTGCGCATCCGCAAAATGATGAAAACGGACGATACATTAGTCCAGTCGATTCCCACTCACTCATGCACTCACTCACTCACCGTCGTTAGTGCGTCCATGCGTTAAGACGGGAGTTGGGGACGGCTCAAGGGCGTTGTGCACGCCTCACTCACTCACCCACCCACTCACCCACTCACTCACACTCACTAACTCACTCACACACACGCGCGCACACACTCACAGGTAACTCTACCAGGTAGCTGGATGGGAAAAAAGGCCGTCATCTACTCCAAACGCACTCCACTGCACCTCCGAAACTCCCGCTTTCGCTACTACTCGTACTGATGACGTCACCGATTCTCTTGCAGGAAACAAGCCTATGTTTATGTATACTATGATTGTTTTTTTGAATTTGGTGCTAATACTGTTATGTGGAAAATGGAATAGGTCTTTGGATTATGGACGCGGATATTCTCTAATGGACGACGGCTGGATTATGAATGACGGACTAGACGCTTGTAATTGAGGGACCATCCCTGGTCAAATGGGCCGTGTGGGGTATCAGTGTGAAGTTCTCGTGGGTCAGACTGGCTTGTTTTCATTGGAAGTCGCGCCAATCTGCACATGCGCAGTTGGGGTGTAGTAAGTAAAATGGTCATTTTGGGAGGTGCGTGGGGGTCTGTTGAGTGATGAGGAACCATTCTTGGTCCGAATGCCTCGCGTAAGGTGTCAAAGTGAAGCTTTCGTGGTGTAGATCATGACTTGAGGGGTGTCCCTGTCATCTGTGACATCATCAGTAGAAGTAGTAGCCAAAGTGGGAATTTTGGGGGTGTGCAGTAATGTGTTTGGGGTAGAGAGGGGCCATGTTTGGTTCAAATGACCCGGTTGGGGTGTCCTAGTGAAGCTTTCGTTGGATAGAGTCAGACTGGCATGTTTTTTATTGAAAGTCGCGCCAACCTGAACATGCGCAGTTGTGGTATTCTAAGTAAAGTGGTCACTCTGGAGGTGCGTGGGGATGTGCTTGAGCGATTGAGGGGCCATTCTTGGTCCGAATGCGTCGTGTGAGGTGTCAAAGCAGAGCTTTCATAGTGTGGACCACGATTTGGGGGATATGCGAATCATTGCTGACGTCCTTAATAGGCGTTGTAGCCAAAATGGATATTTTTGGGGTGCGAAGGAAGGTGTTTGTGGTAGAAATGGGCATCGTGTGAGGTGTCATCTTGTAGCAACACCCACCAACGACAAGCTCAATGCTTCAACGCCCTGGTGAATTAGCCCTGAAACCCTGCGCGCCTATACGTCGCTCTATGGGTGTAGTCCGTGATAAGTACTATTCTGATTGGTTAGTCCAAAAATAAAGCAACAAAAACAACAACAACATCAAAGATTACAGGGCAATCCTCGTATTATCCCCTCCATCACAGCACACCCACGCTAAGGGAACCGCTATGGGTGTATTTACAATTCACATATGCTATTGTCCGTGTATTCGGAAGTTCATTGTTCTGATCTCGGAATGATGAGGAACACGAGTTAATCCCTATATGTACAGACACCACCACACATCACTATTACCACCGGGCGTTGATGGTGGCAGAGCTCTTGGATCGGAGCTCCTGGAGCTTAAAGCTTGTGGAGCTCAGAGCTCGGAAGTGACGTCATGGTGCACCCGCATCCTGGTGTACCCTAATGGCTATAGGATACAGGGTGCACCACAGGTACACGCACATTCGTGCGATGAAGTCACTTCCGAGCTCTGAGCTTCACAAGCTTTGAGCTCCAAGAGATCCGATCCAAGAACTTTGCCACATGGGAGCTACCACCACCACCGGGCGTTGATGAGCGTCAACGCCCGGTGGTGGTGGTGGTGATGATGGTGGTGTGTGGTAGTGTGTGGTGGTGGTAGAACTGGTGTGTGGTGGTGGTAGTAGTGGTGTGTGGTGGTGTCTGTATTTATAGGGATTAACTCGTGTCCCTCATCATTCTGAGATCAGAACAATGAACTTCTGAATACACGGACAATAGCATAAGTGAATTGCAAACACACCCATCGCGGTTCCCTTAGCGTGGATGTGCTGGGATGGAGGGGATAAAAGGATTGACCTGTAATTTTTGATGTTGTTGTTGTTGCTCTACTTTTGAACTAACCAATCAGAATAGTACTTATCACGGACTACACCCGTAGAGCTACGTGTAGACGCGCAGGGCTTCAGGGCTAATTCACCAGGGCGTTGAAGCATTGAGCTTGTCGTTGGTGGGTGTGGCTACAAGATGCGCTACAATTCCTACTGAGAACGTTAGCAATGACGTCACAGATGACCCGCATATCCCTCAAGTCGTGGTCCACACCATGAAAGCTTTGCTTTGACACCTCACTCGACGCATGCGCACCAAGAATGGTTCCTAAATCGCTTAAACACATCCCCACGCTCCTCCAGAATGACCACTTTACTTACTACACCACCACTGCGCATTTTCAGACCCCAACCGGGCCATTTGGACCAACCATGGTCCCTCTCTACCCCAAACACCTTACTTCACACCCCCAAAATTCGCACTTTGGCAACCACTCCTACTAATGACCTCACAGATGACAGGGACACCACTCAAGTCATGGTCTACACCACGAAAGCTTCCCTTTGACACCTCACACGAAGCATTCGGACCACGAATGGTCGCTCATCACTCAACAGACCCCACGCACCCCCCCCCCAAATGACCACTTTACTTACTACACCCCAACTGCGCATGCGCAGATTGGCGCGACTTCCAATGAAAACAAGCCTGTCTGACCCACGAGAGCTTCACACTGATATCTCACATGGTCCATTTGACCAGGGATGGTCCCTCAATTACTCAACAAACCTCTATGAATCCCCAAAATGCCTGCTTTCTATACTACGGCCAGACTGCGCATCCGCAAAATGATGAAAACGGACGATACCTTAGTCCAGTCGATTCCCACTCACTCATGCACTCACTCACTCACCGTCGTTAGTGCGTCCATGCGTTAAGACGGGAGTTGGGGACGGCTCAAGGGCGTTGTGCACGCCTCACTCACTCACTCACCCACTCACCCACTCATTCACACTCACTAACTGACTCACACACACGCGCGCACACACTCACAGGTAACTCTACCAGGTAGCTGGATGGGAAAAAAGGCCGTCATCTACTCCAAACGCACTCCATTGCACCTTCGAAACTCCCGCTTTCGCTACTACTCGTACTGATGACGTCACCAATGACGTCACACATGACATGGAAAAACTTCAGGTCGTGGTCTACACCCTGAGAGCTACAACATGACACCCCATACGACGCATTCGGACCAAGGATGGTCCATCTTTACCCCAAACACATCCCCACGCACCCTCAAAATGCCCGCTTTCGCTACTACTCGTACTGATGACGTCACCGATGACGCCACAGATGACATGGATATCCCTCAAATCGGGGTCTACACCCCGAGGGCTACAAGATGACACCCCACATGACGCATTCGGACCAAGGATGGTCCATCTCTACATATTAGGGCAGGAAAATGTGTGATTCAATGGACATTGGCCGCCATTTTGGATTTTGGCGGCCATATTGAATTTTCAGACCAATTACAAACCATTCCAAAATTAACTAATTATTCATACCATACGTAGGACTAGAAAAAAAACCTAGTTTGTGGTTAGAAAATTGATTTTCGAGCAGGAAATTGTGAGCTTTTATGAGTATTGGCGGCCATTTTGGATTTTGGCCGCCATATTGGATTTGAGGCCAAATCCAGGGTGGCCCCTCAGCTAAATTGAAAGGGCATAAGTCAAGAATGACGGAACCACTGAGAAAACTTTGACCGGAAAAAATGTTAGTTTTTTCTTGGCTGGGACCTGTCTAAATATAAACAGTGGAAGAGCCCGAGCATGCAACGATCACCGTTCGCCGGTTCGTCCACTGATGACGGAAATTTTACCACAGATCCTGACGACCCGCCTATAGAAGTACTACCGAGACAACAAGATGTGCGTACAATCTACCAACGGCATTGGCCTACTATCAGGCACTGTTTTCATCGACATCGACCGATATTGGACTTATACAATTTTCGGTTAGAGGAAAACACCCGTCTCCCCCACTACGCCTATACTATTTTCCAGGATCAAGCCACAGCGTTCAAATTAAATCTCACCTTTGGGTATTTATTACGGCATAAGGAGACACACCAGCTCCGGTACTTTTACCCCAGTAGCAATACCCTGTTGTTCGAGCAGCCTTTCACCATTACCGATCGCCCGTCAGTAGTAGAGACGCCCTTATGGCTGTGGACCAATCAGAATTGAGAACAAAAATAGGTCATGTATGACGCGTTTGACGTCATGCTGTGACGTAATTAGGGCGTGGTCGTAAGAAACCGGTTTAACCGGTCTTAAGAAACCGGTAAAACCGGTTTGACCGGTTCTAGGAAACCGGTTATAGCGGTTTTGTGACGTAATTAGGGTGTGGTCGTAAGAAACCGAAAAAAACGGTTTAACAGGTCAAACCGGTTTAACCGATTTTTTGACGTAATTAGGGCTGTATTGTGTCTATTTTTAGCAGTAATGTCTATTTTTAGCTGTTCCTTTGTTAACTAACAATGAAAACATCATGTGACGCTTAGACGGCTATTAGGATAAAAGGAGAGCGTTTTAGGTCTCAGTTACCATTCACTTCTCGACGAGCTCACATGTGTATACGTTCCCCCGCAGCAACCATGATTCCTCTGGCTTACAACGTGTGTGCGGAAATCTTAGGCGAGAATGGTACGGCAAAGCTGCGTATTATCAGTCACGGTGATGTGGCGGACTCTGCCTTCGTAAAGTGTATCACGATGACCACTAAAGCTTGGGACAATCTAAAGTTCTACGGGTCTACGATAGATGTCTTCATTAACCGTAATAAGCAGACGCCTGAACCGCTGTACTTAGATGATGACGTTTACCTCAGTCACAACGTGTATCAAGGTAAATCACATGTACATCTAAGGAGGTGGAGAAAATGTGATTACGACAAGAAGAAAGTCTACCCGACAAAGGAGGGCATCAGCCTGAACTCTGTCTTGTTGAGTGCTCTGAAAGCCAAAACTCAAGACATCGACTGCGAGTTGAAGGAAATGACGTCTACTATTCAAGTCTGTGAAGCAGGAGCTTTCGACGACGACATGGTCAACCCTCGACCCATACGTATAGTCAACCGCAGGAAACAATTGCGTACATAGAAGAGATCTCACCCATGATCGGAGAGATAACGAGGGAACGCTGAGCAGGATGTAAAATAGATGACCCTTCTCAGAAACACCACGACTGCATGATGAACGACCCTGACGAAATGGCCGACGTGCACTTCGAGGAAGCTCTACAGCGTATTGATGAAAAGGCGGTCATGAAAAACTTTGAAGCCATCATCCAAGGTCAGACGGCAGTGAATGTACACCCCTTGTACCTGATGAAGTATCAGTGCGAAGACTGGCGTAACACTGAACTAAAGACTGACGAGTGGAAACGAGATCTCCTGGACAGTATTAAAACGAAATCCATGAATTAGCTCTAAGAACACTCGGTTTGAACAATGAACTCTTGACTATTGCGAACGAATGTTTAAGTTCTCGTTTTATTGACGATAATCCCTTGTGTTGCTCAATTATTATTATTTATATACGTTTCGTAGTTATTGATGCGTCATTTATTGCTTCACCGCTTAACCGTACGGTCATGAACTCTGTAAAGCTCAATCGTGTTTTGCGTAAATTGTGCTACACACCGTCCAGTCGATCGGGGTATGCGGGGGCTCGTGCATTACATAGAGCGGCAAAAGAGGCTGGCCACACGATACCATTGACGCGTATACAGGATTGGTTGAGTCGGCAAGATGCGTACACTTTACATAAACCCGCTAGGAAGAATTTTAAGAGGAACAGAGTGTTCGTTGATAAAATAGACGGTTTATGGCAAGCAGACTTGGTAGATATGTCTTCTCTTTCGAAACAGAACAGGAATAGCAATTTCATTCTTACTTGTACAGATGTTTTGTCTAAATTCGCGTGGGCTATCCCCGTGAAAGTTAAAACGGGTGACAATATAGTCAAAGCCTTACTCAGAATAGCGAGAGGGGGTAGGAAACCGGTTTATCTACAAACGGATGAAGGAAAAGAATTCCTTAACCGTAAAGTGCAGAGTTACCTCCGGAAAAATGAAATTTATTTCTTTCATACGTATAACGAAACCAAGGCCAGCGTCGTAGAACATTTAACAGGACACTGAAGAACCGTATGTATCGCTACTTCACGGCTAAAAATACAAAACGGTACATCGACATTTTAGATGAATTAGTAGACGGCTATAACGCAGCGTACCATCGTAGTATCAAGATTGCCCCTGAAGACGTCGATGAAACGAACGAAATACAAGTCAGAAATAATTTATACGGAGATACTAAACTACATGTAGAGGCCACCCCCTATATAGATTCGGTATCGGCGAACGTGTTCGCATAAGCAAGATAAAAAGAACGTTCGAAAAAGGATATCTTCCCAACTGGACGGATGAAATTTTCGTAATAACGCATAGGCTACCTCGTTCTCCTTCCGTGTACAAAGTACGCGATATGAATGGAGAGGAGTTGAAAGGAACGTTCTACGCCCAAGAACTACAAAAAGTAAAGAAGATAAAAGATGCGTATTATCAAATCGAGAAGATCTTGAAAAGAAAAACCCACAGGGTAAAAACCCAATATTTCGTAAAGTGGAAAGGTTGGCCTAAATCCTTTAACTCATGGGTGTCACGTGATCAGATAAAAAACATTAAATAAGGGAAGTTCGTACACTTGATCGCATTATGCTCAATATCATGGATCGATTAAGACAGTGGAATATGAGTGCGGATAACAAGAGACAAGCGGGTATAGGCGCTATAACGCTCGTCCTGCTATTATGCTTTTGCGTTCCTATTATAGTACTGCAAACGCATAGGATATTATGCGAAAGTATTAATAATAATAATAATACGACCAACGTGACGACTGTTGAATCAACCAATCATACATGTCGTATGGCCACGCCTATATTTATTGATCGTCGAATCGGAGTAACTGTATGCGTATATAAGTCCGCCATCAGGATTGATATTCGTCACTACCTGAACGGACGACCTACTATACGAGGCAAATGGTTTAATCTGAAGCAGTGGGAGAAATTTATCCGACGGGTGACAGACATCGGTAAAGAGGTTGTGGCTCTGAGGTATAAAGAACAAAGACGGAACGTATAAGTATGATCATTTCGGCGTTATTACTCTTGTCATCGTATTTTAATAATAAGTTCCATGATGGTTCCAAAGAATGGTATGATATGGTGGACTGCGTACATACGCTAAAGGCGTATAAAACAATAGTCAGCGAACTATTCATCGATGGAAAAACGAGCAGGGCACGCTCGTTAGTATTACTTAAATTTACAGATGATGTGTGTATACGAGTCAATACAGAAACGGCGTTACGGATATGAAATTATTATAAGACGAAGATGCTTACCTACAGACTACTTAGTCTACCGTCGAACAGTCCACGATGGATACACGAATTAAACATCCTTTCACGTGTATGATATCAGGACCTACGGGAAGTGGAAAGACTCAATTCGTCATTCGTTTAATTCGCAGCGTCTCCCAACTCTTCGATGAGCCGCCTGAAAAGATAATATGGTGTTATGGAGAGTGGCAACCTATTTTTTCGGATTTTCCGAGCATAGATTTTCACGAGGGATTGACCGGACTGTCTGAACTGAACTCTGAAAACAGAAAACTGATAATAATTGATGACCTTATGAACGAGATCGATAACAGAGTCAGTCAATTATTCACTAAAGGCAGCCATCATCGTAATGCTAGCGATATTTACATAACTCAGAATCTCTTTAGTAAAAACAGAGAACATCGAACTATAAGTTTGAACTGCCATTATATGGTCGTGTTCAAAAACCCGAGAGATGCATCTTAAATTTCGCATTTGGCCAAACAAATGTATCCGGGAAATACAGTCTTCTTGCACAGAGTGTACATCAGCGCTGTTTCAGAACCTTACGGATATCTTTTTATCGATTTGAAACAGGATACCGCCGAACATATGAGATTGCGTACACGTATATTCCCGGATGAAATTCAATACGTATACATGAGAAGATAAAAGAATTGTGTAACGTCGAAACGTGTTCAGTTTAATATCGGCCGTCATGTCTGCAAGACTAAGGAGGAACGCTCTTGCCGTTAAAGTACCATCAAAAGCCAATCCAAAATTGTGTAAAATTATAATCAGGGGTGCGGACAAAGAATTGCTAGACTGTCTCTGCGAATGCGCACTTAATGTCTTAAAAGGCAATGTACACTTATCTCCTCAGAAAGCAAAATTATCTCGACATAAAAACGTGCTTCGACAGTTAGCTAAGAAAAGTACACCTCAGGGTAAAAAAAGAGCGATACTACAAAAAGGAGGATTCCTAGGAGCTTTACTGGCTCCAATTGCGTCAGTGTTAGGGCCATTAGTTTCCGGTATATTTGGTGGTAGCTAATGGAACCGTTTAAAAAGATGGCATTGATAGATGAACGCACGTTGCAATCTCTGTCACAAAATCAACAAGGTCCCACTGACAGTTCAGCTACGGTGATGCAAACTTTGGATCGTGAAATGGAGAGCGTATTACAACGGAGGGATTTATCCGAAGGAGATAAAATTTCTCTATACAATCAAGTCTTGCAAAGATATTTAACGTTTCAGAATAAATATTTCAACGATCGACGCCCTTTAAAGATTAAGGTCGTGCAGGGGGAATCAACGCAAGGACAGCCGCTTCAAACCACTCCCGTAATACAGCACGAGGATGAAGATTTGATAGAACAAGAAGTTATACAGAGTGTACTCGAGTCGATGCAGAAAAAAACGCGTCTTTTACTTAACCGCATCAAGGCGAGCCCAAATATGAAATGGTCCGATCAGGATGAGCTCGTGTACAAAGATAGGGTAATAGCAAACACTCACATTTCTGATCTCATCAACGATATACTACGAGAGCGACGACGTTTTAATCCTCAAGGATGGGAAATGTTTGCGAGAGGGTTGAGAGAAAACGAATGTACCCCAAGGATTAATAGGTAATCCTCGTCGATGGAATTTCATGCAAGCTGCACCGGGCATAGCCGCCCCACATGCACCCCCTGAACGAAGTCGGGCAAGGGCGAGGTCTGAAACGCGTCGTGCTGGTCCGAAAAGAGCTAGATGGAGTTCTTTATAAGGTGAAAAGGGCACTACTCGTTCTTCACTTTAAACTTATCGTTGAAACGGTAAACATGTTTTACGTTACCTTACCCAGTAATAGTTCTATGGAGTATTTCCCCAACAATACATTGACCCATTATACCACTCAGCTTCCTCAGGCTCTCGAACTCCACGGTGAATGGGAGGTAGGGTTAGTAGAATTACATTACTCGAATGCGTTTCTCAATGTACAACGGGATTCTGTGTTCATGAAAATTCAGTTGGTGGATGATATAAACAATACGTGCATTTTAGACGCTGGCTATTATCCCCGAGTCGAAGATGTGATCCGTGAACTGGACAATCTGAAAGACAGAAAGTTACAGACTTTCAAAAAGCGCGTGAGAATCAATTTCAACGAACATACTAAGCGAACAAAATTAGGTGTGCACAATGGCGTTACAGTTACACTGATTCCTCGTTTACAAGAAATGTTGGGATTTATTCATAATAAGTTTGGGATAGGTACTCACACAAGTAATAGAAAAGGACATTTAAACATGCAACTAACTTCTTTGTACGTCTATTGCGACATCGTTGAGTCGCATATAGTAGGCGATAGTCTTGTACCTCCGTTACGTATTGTACCAGTTACCGGAAATCACGATGAATACGTTACGCAGTCATACGATCATGTGAAATATTTTCCCCTACAAAAGAAAAACTTCTCTACTGTGGAAATAGATATAAGGGATGACACCGGATCCAGAGTACCATTCGGTTCGGGTAAAGTGGTTGCGACGCTACACTTCAGACAGAAACGTTCGCCAAATTTCATATGAACATGAGAACGCCGTATCATTGTAATGCTAAAGCATACGCCGATTACTACACGACGCAGGTCGGACATGGACTACCCGTATTTTCGGGGGCGGCAGTGCAGAGGGGACATGGGATAGGAAACATACTCGGAGGAATCTTTAAAACCATGCTTCCACTACTCTCCCGCGGTGCTAAATCCATAGGTAAACGTGCCGTTGAAACGGGGCTAGAAATTGCGGGGGATGTACTGTCGGGACACAACGTGAAGCAATCCGCTGTAAATAGAACTAAACAGGCTGGCGTGAAGCTGATACGTCAAGCCGACCAACAGTTATTCGGAGTACCGCCTTCGTCTAGCTCTATGCCTATAAAAAGAGGGACAAAGAGGAAGAAGTCCAGTCGGAGAACCGTTAAGACGAGTGGGCGCATCAAAGGGGATATATTTCAGTGAACGATATAATAATTACATATGGCGTTAGTACACCCAATGTCATGCGAGTGCGCGAACAGCGAATTGGACTTGTTTTCGGTGCCACCTACACAAACCAGTGTACAAGAAGGTCAATGGGTGGAGCATCACCCCGTGGCGACATTAAGGTCCAATGGTCCTACAGAGTTCGCCATTAACGGTTCGGGCGATGACTATATCGATTTAGCGAATACGCATATTTACGTCAGAGCGAGGATCGTTAAGGGCGATGACACAAATGTGGACATGGCTGATAACGTGGGACCCGATAACAACTGGTTTCACTCGCTTTTCAGTCAAGTGGATTTCAGTTTAAACGAGACATTGATATCCTCCAGTACTAATACATATCCCTACCGTTCATACCTGGAAACTCTGTTGAGTTACGGACGGGAAGCCAAACAACTCAACCAGTTCAAGGCAGCCGGCAACATGAAATATGACTTTCGTCTACATACCCAAAATAAACGGAGATGGTCTCTTTTCTCACTACTAACACAGTCGAACAGTTGAGCGAACATGTGCAGACGGCAGCTCCATGTGCCAGATCACGTGGTTCACAGACGCTGAGGTTAACGTACTGTCGTGAGGAAATTCGAGTTGTGCTATTTGCAGTGTCGACGAAACTCCACTGTCTCTTCACAAATCTCAAGAAGGTAGAATACAGTTCATTTTTATTTGGGGTAACAGACTGTTTTCTCCCGTACAAATCATAAATAACGAAACAATGGACCACAAGGAAGACAGCCGGCCTCAAGTTCGGGTTTTGGCCGAAGTATCGTCGAATCTGGATGAGTAGTGTTTCATCTATTCTCAAGGTACCCATGGCCATAGCGTCAATTTTTGTTTTCTCTTTCGACTTACGCAAATGAAATTGGTCAGATATATTTCTGCAAATAGCACAAGATCAAAATACCATGATAAAATGACGAGATAGTTTTGTTTCAGGATTGCTTCCCCTGCCGTGTAATGCTTTAGAATACGCTAGTTCACCTAGTTCTGAATCCGGCCGCTTCTGCGCTGGTGTGCTATTCCAGTGTTTAAGGGACCGTGTGTAATTCTCCACGTTTTGGCAGTATTTGTGAGGTATGAGCGAATTTATACCAAAAACAAATATTATTATCCCCATTTTTCAAAAGAAAAAAAGGCCACAAGAATATTTCTTTACATAGTCAATAATTTTGACATCAGTTTTCAAGCAATCACAAGATATGTTGTCAATATCACAAAATTAAATGTCAGCAGGGTTCAGCTTGTTGAACTAGGGGGTGGGTGTGATTGTTTATGCAAAATGTCTGTAAATTGCTTTGGGCTTCCCTGGAAAGGGGGAGGGGTGGGGGGGGGCAGATTTAGAATTGCTGGGACTGATGGCCATGATGTTCATATCGTAGGATATATGCTTTTTTAGGGCATTATACTTTTTTATCTGCCCAACATCAATAATTATACCTGCCTTTGACGGGCTGCTAATTCTTGATGGCGTGCCGATAATAAAAGAATGATGTCCCGACAAAATCAACCGGCACACCATTATTACCATGCAGTTTCAAAATAGTTCTTCATCGAGTTAGCTCGATTGTGAATGCGCAGGCTCTCTGACTCGTCCATTCTCATGCATTTGCCCTAAAATTTTCTTGTCATTGACCAAGTATAATCATGATGAGATCACATGACAGACACAGTTGCCCAGCTGGCTTGTAGGATTGGATGGTCTATAAAAATTTTCAATAAATTATGAAAATTGAAATCTTTTTTTTAGAATCGATTTTTTGTTTTTTGTTAAGTATTTTTTGTAAATGATTTTCTCTTTCATACCCTGACCTCTATGACATGAAAAAAAAGCAAAGATGAAAGAGAAAACCACTAGTTGATTAAAATTATATATAATTGATTTTTATTTATTGAAAAATTTCATACGTATATAGACATAGACCATCCAATATCCCACAGCCAGCCAGCTGTGATCACAGGCATTCATGACGCCACATATCTGTGTCAAAGGTCAGGGGTCCAACCGATATTCGGCAGTACTGTACATGTAACTCATCATTATTGGCCCGTGACCCGAAATCTCATTTTTCCCCCGACTGATATGAGCTTTAATAATTGATTGTGGAAAGTAGGGATCCTACAAAGAATGTCCCGCCAACTGATAATAATGGAATTTATTGGCGGGTGTTGTGGAGTTTGAGAAGAGAGTTCTGTATTTTTTCCCCGGCGATAGAGTAGATTATTGAACAGAGCTAAGAAATTCTGCCACCCATACTATGTGCACAGTTTACTGAGACTTGCCTCTAACTTTAGAGCTAGACTAGACTGGATCAAATTCAAATTCTGTGCTGGACGGTCTCCTGAGGCAAAAGTCTATCTTTCTAGCCTTAGCTATGATTTTCAGCTGCAGTAGGCTATCGGCTATTCCATGAATATTAAACATTCCAATTCACTTTGGAAACATCGCATCAATTAAGTAGCAGACAAATTACTGTGGCGCTCACACCAGTAAATGTCCCCTGGTGCACCGAAGTGCATGGCTGGAGTATTATAGTATTTGGGTCCGTCCATCTTGCCATATCTGTCTATCCGTCTGCCATGTGTTCCAAGTTTCTTTCCTGGCAATAACTTTCCCAAGATTCAACCAATTCTGGTATGTGGGTATGTCTTCTGGTGACATATCGCTTGGGATTGCATTGTGCCCAATCTTAATAAATTAATATCCTATCAATGCTTTCCAACGTGTCGCTATAGGATCTTACTGATTTCAATTGAAGGACGTTCATGAATATTTAATTGTTTTATGACATCGCAATCACATTTTAACTCCATTACTTGCAGTCTGGGAGGGGGATAGGGTCCTCGTCTCCGCTTCAACTCAAGGTTACAAAGCTATACCCACATCATGGCGCCAACCTGGCGGGAGCGCGGCAACATGCTGAAGATACCCCGCCAATGTGGCTGAGCCAACCAAAAAGCCCCTAACATTATGTTCCCTTCAAAGCACTATCGGGATTGGTTGACATGCAAGTTACTGCAAGCTGGTTGTGACAAGCACCATGTTGCATATCCAAATTGGGGAGCAGATAGGATTCAATTTTAATTAGATTGGCATTGTGTCCATGCCTGCTTATAGGTGGCGCCACCTACAGACTGTTTTTAAATTTCAGTTCCAGGCAATAAATTCTCACAGGCTAACAGAATTGCTACATGTTTCGTGCACATGTATGTACACGTCTACAGGTACATTGTCTTGAGACATCACTTGCGATTGAGTTTCGCCCATGTAAGCTTAGCGCCACGCCAATAAACATAAATGTAGGCAGTGCCCGTAGTGGAGGTCATTTCAAAATTTTTACTGTACGGCAATAATTTTCAACACTGATCGGTTGGGTCTAGAAATAAGGGGATGACAGAGATTGGAAGGCTGAAAAGTGGTGAAGATAGATGGCTTTTGGGTGTGGTTGGGGGGAGGGGGATGATAGAACTGCAAAAAGAAGCTACATGCTTTAGGTAACCATGCACATGTGTTAACTTACTGTGTGGTTATCAGTCCAAATTATAATTTGTCTAGCTAGGCGACAATTCTACCAAGGTGTTGGGATGGTATATCCTATAGGGGATGGAGAGGGGCGGGGGCATGAGGGGGGAGGGGGGGATATAAAATATTTTGTCTAGCTTGCACCAGTACAGTTAAATACATTGTCTTTAGTTTGTTCTAGGTCTTTAGCATACACACCCGCCGAACCACACTCACCCTCCCCCCCCCGACCCTCCCCAGCATACGGGCCTAATTACACACATTTATTTGCATGTAAATATCCATTTTGAGACTTAATAGTACAATTGCATTTTGCATTATTTGAATGAAAACAAAATATATATAAAAGAAATATTTTATGCATGCAACTTTACAGTTAGTCTTTATTTGTTTTGGAAAGGTTATACCAGAAGTTGATGAGGACCCTAATATGGAGGATAGAGTGATTGAGGATGAATGTGTTCACGTAAGTATCACAGCCTTTCTTTGGCAGAAGTAAGACACCAGGAATACTATATTTATCACATATTTGCCATTGAACAATTTGCCAGTGGATACTCTGCACCAAATCCCATGCCACCCATATCGTGATATGGATTTTTGCTCTTTATCCAAGAAATCTGTGATGAACAGATTTAGTATGATATACCGGCCCACTTCCATATCGCCTCTGACATCGATCAGCCCTTGACTGATATAGAGGTCTCGGGCTGACATGTACCAAGGCTGATATAGAAATGGGTAGATACCCTATGAACATATATAGATTATCACATTGTGTTTTGTTTTTGTTTTTGTTTTTTTATATCAGCACAGACATATCCAGGGCCCTTTAAAGGTTAAGGTCGTACAGGGGGAATCAACGCAAGGACAGCCGCTTCAAACCACTGCCGTAATACACCACGAGGATGAAGATTTGATAGAACAAGAAGTTATACAGAGTGTACCCGAGTCGACGCAGAAAAAAACGCGTCTTTTACTTAACCGCATCAAGGCGAGCCCAAATATGAAATGGTCCGATCAGGGTGAGCTCGTGTACAAAGATAGGGTAATAGCAAACACTCACATTTCTGATCTCATCAACGATATACTACGAGAGCGACGACGTTTTAATCCTCAAGGATGGGAAATGTTTGCGAGAGGGTTGAGAGAAACGAATGTACCCCAAGGATTAATAGGTAATCCTCGTCGATGGAATTTCATGCAAGCTGCACCGGGCATAGCCGCCCCACATGCACCCCCTGAACGAAGTCGGGCAAGGGCGAGGTCTGAAACGCATCGTGCTGGTCCGAAAAGAGCTAGATGGAGTTCTTTATAAGGTGAAAAGGGCACTACTCGTTCTTCACTTTAAACTTATCGTTAAAACGGTAAACATGTTTTACGTTACCTTACCCAGTAATAGTTCTATGGAGTATTTCCCCAACAATATATTGACCCATTATACCACTCAGCTTCCTCAGGCTCTCGACCTCCACGGTGAATGGGAGGTAGGGTTAGTAGAATTACATTACTCGAATGCGTTTCTCAATGTACAACGGGATTCTGTGTTCATGAAAATTCAGTTGGTGGATGATATAAACAATACGTGCATTTTAGACGCTGGCTATTATCCCCGAGTCGAAGATGTGATCCGTGAACTGGACAATCTGAAAGACAGAAAGTTACAGACTTTCAAAAAGCGCGTGAGAATCAATTTCAACGAACATACTAAGCGAACAAAATTAGGTGTGCACAATGGCGTTACAGTTACACTGATTCCTCGTTTACAAGAAATGTTGGGATTTATTCATAATAAGTTTGGGATAGGTACTCACACAAGTAATAGAAAAGGACATTTAAACATGCAACTAACTTCTTTGTACGTCTATTGCGACATCGTTGAGTCGCATATAGTAGGCGATAGTCTTGTACCTCCGTTACGTATTGTACCAGTTACCGGAAATCACGATGAATACGTTACGCAGTCATACGATCATGTGAAATATTTTCCCCTACAAAAGAAAAACTTCTCTACTGTGGAAATAGATATAAGGGATGACACCGGATCCAGAGTACCATTCGGTTCGGGTAAAGTGGTTGCGACGCTACACTTCAGACAGAAACGTTCGCCAAATTTCATATGAACATGAGAACGCCGTATCATTGTAATGCTAAAGCATACGCCGATTACTACACGACGCAGGTCGGACATGGACTACCCGTATTTTCGGGGGCGGCAGTGCAGAGGGGACATGGGATAGGAAACATACTCGGAGGAATCTTTAAAACCATGCTTCCACTACTCTCCCGCGGTGCTAAATCCATAGGTAAACGTGCCGTTGAAACGGGGCTAGAAATTGCGGGGGATGTACTGTCGGGACACAACGTCAAGCAATCCGCTGTAAATAGAACTAAACAGGCTGGCGCGAAGCTGATACGTCAAGCCGACCAACAGTTATTCGGAGTACCGCCTTCGTCTAGCTCTATGCCTATAAAAAGAGGGACAAAGAGGAAGAAGTCCAGTTGGATAACCGTTAAGACGAGTGGGCGCATCAAAGGGGATATATTTCAGTGAACAATATAATAATTACATATGGCGTTAGTACACCCAATGTCATGCGAGTGTGCGAACAGCGAATTGGACCTGTTTTCGGTGCCACCTACACAAACCAGTGTACAAGAAGGTCAATGGGTGGAGCGTCACCCCGTGGCGACATTAACGTCCAATGGTCCTATAAAGTTCGCCATTAACGGTTCTGGCGATGACTTTATCGATTTAGCGAATACGCATATTTACGTCAGAGCGAGGATCGTTAAGGGCGATGACACAAATGTGGACATGGCTGATAACGTGGGACCCGTTAACAACTGGTTGCACTCGCTTTTCAGTCAAGTGGATTTCAGTTTAAACGAGACATTGATATCCTCCAGTACTAATACATATCCCTACCGTTCATACCTGGAAACTCTGTTGAGTTACGGACGGGAAGCCAAACAATCTCAGCTGACATCGGTACTATGGTTCAAGGACACCGCTGGGCACATGGAGACTAGGGGTGATAATCAGGGGTTTACCGCACGAAAGCGACTCACTTCGGCTAGTCGTGTGGTGGATCTAATGGGTAAACTCCACCTCGACTTATGCTTTCAGAGTAGATATCTTCTCAACGGCGTAAACGTGAAAATAAAACTCATACGAAGTAAAGACGAATTCGCTCTGATGACGAGCGAGGTGAATCCGGAGTATAAGATCACTCTAAGCTCTGTGTCTCTGTTCGTACGTAAAGTGAAACTGAACCCTTCAGTAATGCTAGCTCACACCGCCGCGTTACAGAAAGGTAGCTGCAAATATCCTGTCAGGAGGGTGGCCATGAAGGTATTTTCAGTTCCTAGGGGTAACATGTCCGTAAATCAGGAGAACCTGTTTCTGGGCCAATTGCCAAAGCGTATTGTGGTGGGGTGTGTAGACACCGATGCGTATAATGGCGTGTATAATAAAAGCCCGTTCAATATGAAACACTACGGCATTAACTTTTTTGCCCTATACGTGGACGGACGACAAGTGCCAGCTAAACCACTGCAACCAAATGTTGAGAGACAGAGTTTTATGAGATCGTATTTAGGATTGTACACTAGCACGGGGCAACACTACAAAGACGAAGGTAATGACATATCGAGAACAGATTTCAGCGCGGGGTACACCTTGTTCAGTTTTGATCTGACCTCCGACTTGTCTGATGGTGACCATTTCAATTTAATCAAACAGGGAAACCTGAGACTTGAAATGAGGTTCTCGCACGCGCTACCGAATACCATCAACGTCATATGCTACGCAGAGTTCGATAACTTGATCCTAATAGACAGGTCGCGCAACGTAATGTTTGACTATGCCGCATAATGGACGCAAAACAGATAAAAAATATCTTGAAGTCTGATTCGTATACAAAACATATTTTCAAAGGAGTGTATTCTAGAGACACATTACCCCGTAAACGGAGAAGAAAAGGTGAAAAACGTGCCTATGTTTGCAACACGGATCCTCATTACTTGGAAGGTCAGCATTGGGTAGCCTTGTACATAGACGAAGATGGAAATGTCGAGTATTTCGATTCGTACGCCATTCCTCCGATATACGCAGAATTCTTGACATTTCTACGAGAAAATTCCACATCATGGATATATAATAATAAGAGGATCCAGGGGTCTTTCTCAAGTGTTTGTGGTCAATTTTATATCTTTTATATACTGCATAGATGCCGTGGATTATCATTGTCAACTGTCTTAAATATGTTCACTCACAATCTACAAAATAACGATGTTTTAGTACATGATTTTATCGCTAAACACTACGATATTAGAGATTTATCAATAGTAGATTTAGAATTGTTACGTAATATGTACATGTAGGAAGGTGAACTAACCTGGAAAGGCTTCACTTCAGAGCCTCGTTCACGGTTTTTGGATGTACAACCCCAGACAGGTCATCTCTCTTGCCGTGAGCGGGTGTTAGACGACCTTCGGTTAAGGACCTCTGAAATCGTGTACAGACCTGAGACAGATCACGATGAAGAGTAATATTGTTATAGCTAAGGGTTTGTTTAGTAAAGTTGTATTGTATTAGTTGCTAATGAATAAATACTATTAAAAATGTATTTACCGTATTCTCGTCTTCTTTTCTTTCCTTCTCGCTCTCAGCGTAGTACGTTTAAAAAACAAAAGTCTTATCACGGACTGACACCGCTCAAATGCAACGGTTATCATTCTATGATAAGTTATTTGTTTGTTTTGCTTTTTTTTCCACAATAAGAATATACATAACAATACAGCAATAAACTCAAAATAAATAAGGCGGTTACTGCAATACAATACATAGTGTATTCTCTTAGCTTTCAAAGACAACTGTCTTCATCCTCAGAGAGTGGCTAAAGCACTGAGCGAGGGTACACATAGGTTTATATACATACATGTAGATGAGATCAACTCACTCAAATAGTAATACAGTAATAATAATAATAATAATAATAATAATAGTACAACGTGTTTAGCTATATAAGTATTCCTACATCTATTACGTTGTAATATTAGGCCAAATTATTAAGTCGGGTTAAATACAATAAGTTCTCCTAGACGACTTAGAATCCGTAAGGTAGAGTGTCCAAATCGGGCTGAATTACACGTTTAGTGTATACCAGGCGATAGTCTTTCTTCTCCTCTCTATTGAAAATCTCTATCCTACTCTTGTTACGACAAATTTTCTTCTCGTCGTATACCGTGACTTTATCGTACCGACCACATTCTGAACACTCGTAAATGTGTTTTCCACACAAACATGTATGCGTTAAATTTTTGACCATGTCAACTACGGTATCATAGTTGATCAGTTGGCTATTTTTGTCATTTAACGTAAAGCCTCGCACTTTGCATACGGTCACGCCTTTCTTTGTTTTCTAACAATAGTTCTTAGGACCATCTGACGCGAATGTGGTTATGTAATCGTCACCATCTAGTTCGTTCGTGAGGTCACCCAAAAAATCTCCTATCACGGGATTTACGTCTCCCTCTACCGTGGAAAAAATCACCGAATCAGTATCATAGTATAAAACTCGACGATCGAGTTGATCGAGAACATCGTAAAGTTTCAGTCTCGCTTGAGCTGTTGTAAACGCTGCAATATAGACGTTCGAAGACGCCCCTGTGGCCACGTGTTCACTTTTGTGTTCCCATTCCATAAGTACGACGTTTTCATTGACGTCGTGGAAGTCTTTGACGTCTTTTTCATGATCGTTCAAAAGGGCGTAGAATTTTTTTGCTGACCTCACGAACGTCGATTGTCTCAACCCATTTCGTTGACCGAATTTACCCCAAAAGCTGTTCAGGCATAATTTGCCAACTGCTCTTAACCCAGGGTTCCGTTTTATGTTTGATTTGTTCAAGTCGATACCCTCGTGTACTCTATATTGTTCGATATAATCGTCTTCGTCCTTTTCGGTTTTCACCCATTGAGGCCATCCAGAAGCTTCCTGTTTTATACGCAAGAAAGTGTTAATGTAAGAAGTGAATAGCCCGCTTTCGGGGTTGGCACCGTCATACATCGCAGTCTGGGGGAACTCGTAAACCTCGTACACTTTGACGACACGATACCCTTTTTCAAGCGCTCTCTGTATTTCGAGCGAAACCCACGTCCCTGTAAAGCTACGCTCTTCGTCAGTAAGGTTACACTTGGGTGTAAAATTTTGACAACAGGTGCGACATAAAGCAAACATAAGTCTACCGTTTTGAGATTTGTAAGGTAAAACTGGATGGTACAGCTTTATCGGTGGAAGGACCTTACATTTTATGAAACCTGTGTACGCGTTGAGGTCATCGTTGAAATCTTTTGTGATGATATTTGGGTATCCCATTGGGTACACCCCATTCTTGTTCACGTACGAATAGAGCGACGTAAAGTCCACGTACATTATTCGCTCTCCTTGATTCACTGTGTGATACAATTTTGACGCGTTTGTCCTACCCCCATAAAACGAGTCACGTGGGTCCAACCTCGGTTGAACATCGAGTCGTGAAACGAAGTTTTGAAGCTCGGGATTCTGCGTTATTTCACGGCGAAATTCGTGATCCCATTTGCATAAATACCGTAGTCCTAACGTCTCGAGGTACTTTTTCTTCCGCATAGTTTTATCGTAGAGGTTTTGCATAGACGTGCCCGTTTTCGTGTTTATAGAGTCCGAGCGGTAGCAGACTAAACAGCCGTGATGATAGCACGAGTGATATTCGTACACGACGCCGTTGTCTCTGTCGAATCCGTCTAGTTTATAACGGCCAATGCGTTTCTCCCCGTCATTGAGAGCGTGTTGAATGAACAAGGATTGGCCTTCACTCGTAGCCATAATCCATTCCAACCACTGGATTGAAACATGCGAATATTGATCTCTTTCAACAATACCCTCGCTCGGAATTCTAGCTACGGTATCGTTTTCTAGAAACAAATGCCTGTAAATACCGAAGCACATACTGGCTATTGTGATGTAATTGAAAGCATCAACACCGACTGGCTCTTCTTCGTCTATCGCGGTGGGGGGTGATTTTGTCAGCTCTAAAGTCAGGTTTCTGAATTTGATGCAACATTTTCTCAAAATATCGGTATCCGAGGCGCAGTAGGCATACATTTCCTTTCTAAAGTCGAAGACCTTCTCATTACAACTGCTCCGCGTGCCACTCAAGAAAATTCTGTTTGTCCTTTGTGGACATACTGTCAACTCCGTAAAACGAAGTATCGGGAAATGGGCCGATATAGTCCTGGTTTTCAGGAACGTTGAAGTAATGAGGGAACCAACCTTTCCGAAGTTCATTAATGCCGAAGGTTTTTGGGAAATCAGCCAACCTGCATGGAATCATATTCAAAGAGTCGATTACTTTGATGTTGAGGCTTTTCAAATGTATACTCATGATTTTGCTTCCGCTATAAATGGTATCGGGAATGGTGGCGTTATCGATCAAGTATTTCAATAACCAATACGCGTCGTAACTCTTTGCGTTATGGGCTACAACTCTATACCCCTTGTGCACTGGCCTGAATAACCATTCACAAAAGTCGTTCGCAGTTGTCTCCCCTTGAAAAACAATTTGCCTTACTTTACACGCGGAGCACGGTTTGTTAATGTCATCGTAATCGATACAGTCATGGCAAACCTTCTAAGCTACGCAAAAGTTGGGTTGATGTACGTCTCCGATTTGACTACATTCAAAATCGAAGAAAATGAGCTTCTTACTATGCGACTTAGCGTCTAGTGACTCTATAAAGCAGCGATGATCTCCTGTATGATATACGCTACAGGATTTACAATATGATTCGTCACAATCGTGCTCGTCCGGATCGCGTTTACTCGTTTTTACGAGTTTCTTACAGCGCGTACACTGCCAATAGCGTTCGCATATGGAAGGATTTTTCTGGTCTTTCTTCACCCTATCAAGCGTTTGTATTTTATGCCTATTGAAGCACGCTTCACTTCGAAAAGTACGATGGCAAGTCATGCACGACCGTTTGGCGTTTTCCATACAACCTTTAGCGTAACAACCGTCACACGTCAATTCGCATTTATGCCGTTTTTTGTCGTGACATTTGTAACAGTAGGCGCAATAATACGAACGGGCATAAAATGCGTTCATCTTTGTGATGACGTCAAAATGGCAATTATTATGATATAGATATATCTTTTTCGATCTTACTTCCCCCTTGTACACTATGTCGTGACACGCGTCGGCGCTGACAACCACTATCTGAATATTCAACGCGTTTTCAAATTTAATCATGTCGGGCAGGCCGCATGGGTTCGTCTAAGCGTGTTAAGGCCTTATCGAGAACATCTTGTAAAGCTCTACTTAATAGGCCAATATTTGACCGCCAACTCGTGTTTATGACACTTTCATCTAACTTTACACCGAAAATAATTTCTTCCGTGTTGTATTTTTTACGGAATACACGTTTGTTTTCCTTCACCGTATAACCACTAGACCCTTCGACCGGATTAACTCTGTCGTCCCCGTCCCCCCACCACGCTGAACAATAGGCGTAGTGAATGATGAAGCCGAAGGTGTGGACTCTACCGTAAGGCATGGACAATCGGAAGTAGATGTATGCGCATGCCCACAGTCGTCGTACGTAATCTTTTCTACGGGTCGCCCCTTTGTGATTACTTGTTCCCCTTTTGACGTTGCCTTACGGAGTGCACTGTAAGGGAAAATAGTTTTAGTTAGAACTTAATAAAATCTTATTTTATTCCGCGCATTTACGAAAATATTTAAAACAAAAAACTAAGTAACAATACCTTTCAGACATTGTTGCGGTTAAGTCTTCATCATCGGAAATCATGATGACGCTCGGACTCTCAATGGCCGACATCAGTGGTTTTTCATTACTGCTGATAGGTCTTTTCTTCGGTGTACCAGCAGCGCTGTCGTATTGGTCTTCCACGTGTTTCCCTTTTTTCCCCTTAGTCTTAGGGGTTGAACTGTAATAAAAAAATTAGTTTTAACAAAGAACATATTTCATTCGCGTTTTACAAAAAGAATTAAAACAAAAACAAAGTAACAATACCTTTTAGGCATTCTTTCTACGAAATGGTCATCATCTGAAATCATAATGACGTCCGGACTCTCAACGGCCGAAGTCAGCGGTTTTTCGTTACTACTGGTACGCCTTTTCTTCGGTGTACCAGTAGTGTTCGTACTAAAAGAAAAATAAAAGTTTTCATATGTATTTTATGTATCTTATGTATCTCAGGATAGTATACCTCAATATAGCGTTTTCTCATATTAATTAAATTAAATTTAATACTTTACCTTCTAGTTCTCGCTTCTTCGTGTACGCGTTCCCATTGCCTAGCTAAATCAGCAACGAGGTCATCCTCCGTTAAGTTGAAACTGCATAGGTAAATGAACGAGGTTAATCCAACTAGACTGAGCCAAAACACAACAACTAAACTTGAAAAATATTTATAAATATTTTTTTCAAAAGGATCAGGGTAGGGTTTGAACCCCGGCTGATGAAAATTATCAGAACCGCTTAATAAATATCTGAGGATAATCCTAAGCAGAAAAAATTAAAACATAAGAAGAAAAAAGTTTTCCCGACCCGACCAGGATTTGAACCCCTGATTGATCGATCATGAGGCCGACGTCTTATCCACCGAGCTAATATTTATTAATATTTCCTGATATCTTTAAAGATAAGCCCTTTGAACGAAACAGTTTTAAGTACGAATAAGAGATAAAACATAACGAATAACAAGGGTCTAAAGATAATAAATTGAAAATGTAAATAATTACATACCTAAAACTAGCGGTGGGAGATGACGGTAAGCTTAGATCTTGTAGTGCATCGAAGAACGCATCTGTAAATGAAATAACTGATCATACAATTCTAATTTCATATTATATTTACCTCAATCGAGAACGGTGCTTGGCGCTTGGGAATAAGACAAGAATTAACTTGTTGCTTTTAATCTCCTATACCTTTTAATTTTTTAGAGTCCTTAAATAATTGAGGTAACGAGAGAGTTGACCGTTTCCCCCGTTAACCCAATATACGGCGAGACAGGTGTGTACGGCTTTTTTAAGTTTGCCTGTAGAAGTCACTGACAGAGACAGAGACATTAACCAGAGACAATAACCACGAATAACGGTATCTCGCCATCTATATTATAGATACAAGTGCTTAAAACACCCCGTGTTACAGTTAATCGAGGTACCATGGTGACACGGAACGAATAACAAGCTACCAACGGCCAGAGTTCAAAGGGACTGGACTACAATAGGCGCCAATTTACACAAGAAGCAAATCTATGTATGTGTGTGTGTGTGTGCAGGGTCAATGCGGTAATAGATGTGCGGTCGGCTGTGACATTCCGAGGCATATAATTTAACTTGCACAGTTAGTTAACTATACACGCATCCGTGGGTCTGACCAGTATTTAACAGAAATTTTCCCATATATATATATATACTAAAGGCATAATAAATAATAAACCTAAATTATCCAACTGTTTTAGACTAGGAAAATCCAAGAAAGAAAGAATGTCGTTTCAGTGTGCACCGGCACGTATCAAAGGAGATCGCTAAAGTGTAATGGACCGTGGCACACGGACAAGGGCAATAGATGTTCGGTAGACTGTGACAATACGATGTACATGGTTTTAACCCGTACGGTCAGTTAACTATATACGCACCGTCGGTATGACCAGCATTTAACAAAAATTCTCCCCATTTAGGGAGCGTTCCCATTTAACGTTCGTGTTTTCATGGTTTAAACCATTTCGTTTAAACAGTGCCACGAACGATGGGTGTATCGTTGGTTCGTTTTTTCAAGAAAACCATTGAAAAAACGAACGACGAAAAAACCATTGCGTTCGTTCGATGGTTTTCTATAGAGTTTCCAAGGCTGTGACTTGCTGCAGAAAAAACGATTAAAACTAGTTCCGCCTGAGTGACGTCACATTAAGACACGCCCACACACTGCTCGAATGATGGTAGCTCAAACGTGTAGGCTGTTAAGCCGTCGATAACAGGCCTACCGGTATATACCCGGCACCGTATTGAACTGACCACGGTGTGTGTGCATTCTGACGAGAATTTATAAATATAATCTATCATGAACTACTCAGTGTTGGGTTTTTTCTTTTTCTTCTGCTTCTTTTTGCGTCCTTGTCCACGAAATAAGTCAATGTTTGCATTTACTACCCGTTGTGAAAAACTACGAGCGCCATCTGATAATATTATCGCAGAAGTATAGCTAGCGGTATCTCTGCATTTGAATTATGAATTTAGATTGCGCTACTTGTACAATGAATTTATTAACACCACTGCCCATAATAATTATATCGGCCACGAATATGTCTAACTTTAACTTTAGGGCCTACTCTATTATTTTCTAATCCAGAATCGCAGAAAGCCCCTATCGATTGCGTTTTCTTGGTAAAAGGATTAGAAAATAACTAAAAATACTCTTCATTGTAGAGTGATTTTATTCACCGGAAATCGCTGTGAACGCTTCCCCGTGGATCTAGACCCCAGGAGCTTCCGGGACCCAGGCGTCCCCTCGACACTCCCCTGAAGTGCTATGATAGTAGTCCCCCCCTTGCCTCGTGAGGCCGTACCACTATTCAATTTGCTTTCGACGCCCAGCCAAGATTCTCATCTCATATTTCTTGTAATGTTGAATGATTGATATTATTTTTTATTTAAATTCATTTAAAAACATACGCAGCGCTTTTGTGAAGAATGCCTAAATTTCCATGTCAACACAATTTAGTGTTATTCTTGAAATAAACATGTTCGTTTCAAAGTTATTAATAATTTGAAATGCCATCATGTCATGTATTTTGCGATACATACTAAATGATATAAGAGTTCAAATAAGCGTGGCTTGAATTTTCCGGCAAAATTTGTCTATCTGGCCTATGCAAGTAATACATTTAACTCCATGGTTAAACTGATGTTGTATGACCTGCCCGCAGTCTGACTGAAGAGGAGACCATGGTGGGCGGGGGGGGGATGACGTGTACGAGATTTACTCCAATCTCGTGAGAGTGTCTAGAACACCACACCGCCATTTTCAATATCGACTTCCAGCCGTAAAGACGTACTCAATAATATCATCCGTAAACATCAACAACAACAAACAACAACAGTGAAGCTGTTCAAGACGCTACCTATGGTAACTACTGGGCAATTCTGAGACGGAGCAGACGGAAGTGGTTGGACCAGAACGAAGAAATAAAGTGCCGTAGACCGCGGGGCCAGACAGTTCAAAATATTAATTATGATATTAATATTTATATATACTCTCCTCCTACTCTGTATATAGAGTAGGAGGAGAGGATATATAAATATTAATATCATAACTATACAAGCCCATGTGTGCAGGTCCGGAAATAGGGGTGATTCTACTATTCCACGGAAAAGTATCTCGAATATGACGGAAAAGGTACTTCACCGATGATAACTTGTTGTTGTTGTTGTGGATATGAAGGTATGAACGTGAGCGAAATCTTTTTTACATCGAAAAACTTATAAACGGGAAAGTTGTGTCAACCGGATTTATCATTTTTTGTGAGACAACATATTCCACTTTCCTGTAAAATTCATAAGCAAATGTACGTCATAAATTTTATGGTATCGGAGAAAACATGTTCCCTACTTTAGTGCCAAAAGTGGTCAGTTCATAATTTGAGATATTTATCATTGTAAAAAAAAATGATCACTTTGGGTTGCGATTAATTCAGCCTAATTGGGGTGAGGATTTATGATTTATGTTCTTACCTACAAATAACACTTTGCTCATCATGATAATAATACCTTGCCATATCCTGAAGAACAAACACAAGCTCGTGTCATACTGAGAAATTGCAGTTAATTTGAAGAATTATTCTTTTTGTTGTATTTTTTTTCAGTCAGTATTTTTAATCAAAATAGTCGGCCCAGTGCTATGAGTATTTATTATATAATCTGGTAAAGCTATCCAGTTGTGATACTGTAATTCAAGGCACATTATTAAACATATCTCAAACGATGGTCGCTTGTCATGCTGAATTAGATTTTGTCGCATTATATATTATAATATCATATGTCACTATATGATATTGTCTAATAACATTTTATTTCTTTTAGATATGAATTATTAATAAGATCAAAGGCTGTCCGTTATACATGTATGCAACAAATCGCTAGTCGCAGGTTGAACTTCCTTTACGACAATAATTTGTGTTCTGTTCCACAAATATTGCCCTTTGGATGAACTCGGCTTAACATGGATAATGTCAAGGATGGTAGTTTCCAGTATGTCATGATTTGTATATTTGTTGTCATCCATTCGAAACAATTATTTGAATTATTAAAATAATTGGGACATGAAAGTATTGTTATTGTTGATTTTTTTTTCAAATGTTACTCTTATTTCTGATGGAATTGACTTTTTGATGATCTTCAAAAATGTAGTTTTCCTGGTTAATAAATCTAACCATGAACTGTGGCCAGGATAACTTTCGGCCTGAATAGACCGCATGTTGATTTATGCTTTCCCAGCTGATTGCATCGAGTAAAAACTCTTGGTGAGGCTCATTAAACTTAGTAGTTTGTTTATTATTATCTGTTTGCCAGAAAAGTGGGACAGGCGGATTTTATTTTTATTATTTCTATTTTTAGTTGGGAACAATTAGTCATTGTTAATTCAACTGGCAAAATACACAAATATATTACTGTTCTCGAATTCATTTCCGAAGCATGTGGAACCTTCCCAATAATTATCAATGCTCATCAACGAACTATTAAGTTTAATGGGCCTAATGTACAAAATATCATCGATTACATATTACATGTATTGTACAGGCGCTTTACCATGTCAGGTAATAATCTCGTTTGGATGAACTGGGATGAGATTACTGGTTGGGCGACCTAACCTCCCTGCTGGGGGGTAAATTCCTTCCTTGTAAACAAACAGTCGGTCACAGAAATCGAACGACTACTTATCAGGATTAGCAGGAAAGTACAATGCGACGATAAACGATCATGTGGTAGGATACTCTGATAGATACGACTTGTGCGACGAAAAACAATTAATTGAGCAGGTTAGAAATAGTATGTTCTTTTATTGCAATATACTCGTGTGTCTCTCTCCACGTGTTCCTTTCATCGTGCGTACAATTTCTACATTTTGTTTTGTTTTGAAAGTTTCTTGATGCCATTACGTGTCTGGCAGCAAAGCATTCTTGTGATGTTCGCGGCCACACTCCAAACCTGGACACACAACGGTGGTCTCATCGATACCGTCTACAACTCAAATGTGTTTATTTAACCTTAGATCAACAGAAATTTCGATTCACGGTCTCCGTTACAGTCCGTATATTGCCGTTGTTTTTATTTATTGAATAGCAATTCAGAAAATGATAGAATTTTAGTTACGACAATTCTCAACACTGGGACGTTATTATCAAAATGGCTTCGGTATTATCATGGAGCCTACTATAGTAGGTTCCATGGTATTATATACGGTCCGGATTAGAGCTTAGGGATCGTTTCCATTATTCGTTTTTTCTTCAGTCGCGATTTTTCTTCAATTTTCTCGATTGAAAAACGATCAGTCGCGAATCAGTCGCGAGGATATCGAGAAAAAAAATGAGAAAAAACGATTGAACCTTTTCTGGAAAAAACCATTCTCTCGCGATATCGTTTTTGAATCGTTTACCCATGCGCGATCCGTTCTTGATCGCGAATTTTCAATCGCAAGAGAATCGGGGTTTTTTCAAGGCGCGAGAGAATCGTGAGGCGGAGTGATATTTGACACATAGGCCGTGTTGCCATCGTACGCCGCTCTATCCGCGAACTGGGAACTACATGTAATGTTGATTGCGGATTTGTCGATGGAAAAACCTACATTACTATACTATACTGTATAAATGCGCAAGATAACCGAATAATATATATGATTCACGATCTATAGTCTCCTACAAGCCGAAGTAGGGCGTATGCTGGAAATATCTATACATATACCTGTACCATGCTTCCTGTGACGTTCGCGCTCAGATTTACTCTGGCGAAGCGTAAATGACAAAATTACATGTTTATTCAATAATCGTGTGAGTCGACAATGTATTAATGTTCAGTCATTCCCTTCATACTTTCGATAATTTCCTCATATATTGATGCAACTTGGTATAAACAATACAGGATGATAGTCACAATATCTTGTTTTGTAAATACCGGGTACAGGTCATAAGTGGATTTGAGTTCGTCATTGATTGCATTATCAGAATGATTACGGCACAGGCTTCATAGAGGTGTGAATGGGCGCATGGCGATAACCCAGAACAGCTTAGCCCTCCAGCCGAGAATTTCTAGGTTAATTAAGGTGAAAAATAGTGTAATTAAATATGTATATTTTGTTATAGTAAAACATACATTAGGAAAGGGTATCCATTCATGTTTTGGTACAGATTTTAAACTATTGAGATGTGAATAAGTTCAAAAAATCACCATCAAGTTCATTTGATTTATTATAAGAATATTCGCGGCAGTGATTTCATATTTATGTCAAATACATATCACAATGGTGATTGAATCGCATATAACGGTTGGATTCGCATATGTACAATACTTTTTATTTTAATTTTATATTTTGATAAATGAACTATGAATGATTCCAAAGGGAAGCTCAAGCCAAAAACCAACTGAATGGTATATAATTTCATCTCTTACTGGATTAACCAGTTGTGAAAATTTTTACAAATAGCCCGCGCTATATATTAATAATTAAGTGATTTCGAAGACTCAAAACCCCGTATGACAATGTTATATTCAATACAGCGCCATCTATCTACACAAGGAAAATGGTGATCGTAGGACAAAAAACCACGCGTACAGCGAAAATCTGACAAATCAACTCAAAAATTCAGCCCGCACAGATGCCAAAAACGTTCAAGAAAAATACTACACAAGAAATCTGGAATTATACCAGCTTTAAAACGCAGAAATACTCAAAATAATAGACGAAATTGCAAGTGCAAATGACCCAATCTGACCATATCCGGGTCTGTGTCCCGTACAAAATATATGTAAATAAGAAGTTTTAAATTTCTTTCAATATCCCCATCGTATCTATATAACCGCCAACTGCACAGAAACACGCTATAGTTTTACACTAGGCAAAGAATGGAAAAGGAAGAAGAAAAAATGATCGAACTTTATATAGTCTGACTGAAGTGTTAGAAACTCGAACGTGTATGCGGGCCAGTCAGGCTGAACCAATGGCGTACTACTTTCGGCTATAATCCTCAATCGTTTTTTTTCAATCGTTTATATTTTCTCGATTAAAAAGCGATTGAATCGCGATATCGCTTTTTATTCGCGAGAATTTTCTCGATTGAAAAACGATTGCCAACAGAAAAAAAACCCATTCGAACAGCGATCGCGAATGAATCGTTTATTTTGAAGAAAAAAAACCATTCCCTCGCGCCTTGGAAAATCGCGACTTCGAGAAAATTTGACGAAACAAACGATTCATTCGCGAACGATAATTGGAAACGGTGCCTTACTACGGTTGAAGAACTTTTGGATATTATATCCCACAGCTTGCTATCAGATGATAAGTGTCACAAAGAATATATTAATTTACAGATAGATAGATTTATTGCTCAGTTTTGTCCACAGGACTAAAATGCATATACATTAAGACGTACATTAAAACAAATATAACATGAGTACATTAAGACAGAACAATTAAGACACTAAAACAATAGGACATTAAAAGAAACATCATACAAGAAACATAACAAGCAGCCAAAGGATGCTAGGTCCCCCGCCAAAATGGCAGCAATATTTATAAGCGCTGTCGGTTTCAGAAGATATTCATGAGGATGGCAACAGCTACTTCACAGGTGTAAGAAGCAGAGGGGTCTTTCCACCTTCCCAGGTTTTGAGATCAACTCCGAATGGCTGACTGAATGTTGATTGCTACTGTAATATATTTTCTTTACCATGTAGCATGAAAATTATGTAATCCCAAGAGACAACTCATGGCATATTATCTGCAAACTAAATTTGACAAGAATATGAAGGCATCCTCAACCTATTGCCCAGAAACCAAATTTAGACTTTGCCACAAGGAGTCACCACCTGTAGGTGCAAGCAGGCAAAACACAATCCCAAATGACATCTCATGTCATGGTATCGGCATATGAACTTTGAGACTCTGAAGAGGGGTCCTCAAGTTATTGCCGGTACTAGATGCCCACCGGTGTTCATGTTATTTGGGGCGGGTCACAAAATTTGAGAATAATCTGATGAGCAGTTGCCAAATTATTGCCCGAAAACAAATTTTTCCACCAGGAGACGCCACCTGTAGGCAGAAGCGGGAAAAATACAATCCCAAGGAACATGGTATCGTGGGTATCTGCATACCAAATTTGAGAAGAATCCGATGAGGGTCCTCAAGTTATTGCCCAGAAACCAAATTTAGATTTTGACATCAGGTGACGCCACCTCTAGGCGCAAGTCAGTGAAATGCATTATCAAGCGACATCTTATGTCACGGTACATTCATACAAAATTTGAGAAGAATCCGATGGTCAGTTCTCAAGTTATTACCCGGAAACGAATTTGTGATGTTGCCACCAGGTGGCGCCACCTGTGAGTGCAAGTGAGCGAAAGGCAATCCCAAGCAACAGCTCCTGGCATGGTAAATGCATGCCAAATTTGAGAAGAATCCGATGAGCCGCAACGTTTCTCATGTTACCCAGAAAGGTACATATGTAGGATATTTCAAAGAAATTCGACCAAGTGTTTCTAAGTTATCACTTGCAGCATGGAATGAACTCTAGTGGCGCCACCTCCGGGTGGATTTTGCTGAAATGCATCACCAACGGTGTTTTGTCGCAGGGAATGCATTTACCAAATTCCGAAGAAATTCGACAAATTGTTCGAAAGTTATCGCTCGCAAAGGATTTGAACAAACATGAAACGTAATACCAGCGACGTCTTGTCGCAAAGAATGCAGATGCCAAATTTCGGAGGAATCCGAAAAAGCATTTAGGAGTTATCGCTTACGCAGTATTTGCACGGACATGCACTAAATATTGGAACTAGACCCAGTGGCGTCACCTACAGGCGGATCTTGCTGAAATGTAATACCAACAGACGTCTTGTCGCAAAGAATGCAGATGCCAAATTTCGGAGGAATCCGACAAAGCATTTAGGAGTTTTTGCTTATGAAGCATTTGCACGAACATCCACGGACATGCACTAAAGATTGGAACAAGACCCAGTGGCGCCACCTACAGGCGGATCTTGCTGAAACGTAATACCTACAGATATCTTGTCGCAAAGAATGCAGATGCCAAATTTCGGAGGAATCCGACAAAGCATTTAGGAGTTATCGCTTACAAAGTATTTGCACGGACATGCACGGACATGCACTAAAGATTGGAACAAGACCCAGTGGCGCCACCTACAGGCGGATCTTGCTGAAACGTAATACCAAGAGACGTCTTGTCGCAAAGAATGCAGATGCCAAATTTCGGAGGAATCCGACAAAGCATTTAGGAGTTATCGCTTACGCAGTATTTGCACGGAAACTTTCAGACCAGTGGCGCCACCTATGGCGGATCTTGTTGAAACACCCAAGCAATCTTGTTAGAAGCCAAATTTCGGAGGAATCCGACAAAGCATTTAGAAGTTATTGCTTACGAAATATTTGCACGGACATGTCCGTGCATGCACGGACACATAGAAGCAAGACCCCAGTGGCGCCACCTACAGGCGGATCTTGCTGAAACGTAATACCAAGAGACGTCTTGTCGCAAAGAATGCAGATGCCAAATTTCGGAGGAATCCGACAAAGCATTTAGAAGTTATTGCTTACGAAGTATTTGCACGGACATGCACGGACATGCACTAAAGATTGGAACAAGACCCAGTGGCGCCACCTACAGGCGGATCTAGAAGCAAGAACCATTTTAAAGTCCCCGGCCGCGTTGCGGCGGGGGACAAAAACAATGTGAAAACATCACAGACAATATCAAACAAAGACAACAAAATACATTGAATACATCACTGATGATTTATCGTTCTCGTGGGTGCCTTGGGTTATACTTGTGATGTCAGGTTAGGATATACATGGGCTAAGACTGCTGTGCAATAAAACATATATATCAATATTACATGTATTTATTTAAATCTGTTGATATTTTGTAATTATAAGCTGCTATTTCTATGTTAAAACAACACGTCTATGATTATCTATTGATACTATCTGTATATATTCCATTATAATTAAGCATTACATACAATTAATCCTTGTAAGAAATTTCTTATTTTAATTTACTTCGGATTCGGAAGTTATTTTTAGAAAATTGGTTCCGGTAACTGTGTATGCTTAGTCCCAACCGACCTTCTGGGGCCTTATAATTCACGCGCCATTCTGAACGTATTTACTTCAAGAATTCAAATAAGACCGCTGTTACATGCAACACATAAAATATATCACATTTGGTTAAAGTTACGGTGGCATTAAACAAACTTGACCCAAATCTGCACCCTTAAATATAGTTAAAAGTATTAATCACAATGAACACACATCAATAAAGATTCGGACATTTGAAAGTTAACACAATGCTGCTTTTAATTATTTGTCATATGTCAAAAAAAATCATTGTTCTTGCTAAAACTCATATTTACAAATTGTTAATCGAGAAAGAAATAAATTTTAAAAATGAAAAAAAATGATTTCTTTTTGGGATGGGGCGTTGAAGGAATTACGGAGCTTATGAATTACCATGGAAAGATTGATATTCAATAAATGATATCGCGGTGCTTGTGGAATTCGGGGCTGGCGTTTGTTTACTACACGTACATATAGCCATCAATATAATAGACTAGATATAATACAAATTCAGATAACAATGAATAATGCGGTCGAGGATTGGCAAGGAGATAGCCTTCAGAACGAACCGTATGACCATGCAGGGTTTGACGCGAGGGTGTCTACTCAAGTCGGGGAAAAAACGTGCATTAATTACTTCTGTCGTCTAATTATGTAGCTGAACTTCAACATATAGTTACACGTAAGATTAATTTACTGCCTATCCAAACGTCAGAGAATTCTGCTTTGAATTAACGGATTCTTTTCTCCGTGCCCACGGAGATTGTGTTATCAGGCTGGATAATGCGAACATCACGTGATTGTATTATTGCGCCATCGTTTTCCAGCGAACGATCGAACGATGGCAAACAAAGAAGGAAAAAAACGCAATGGTTTTCTGTAAAACGAACGACTTCGTTCACTGGCGAACGAACCAATGCGTTGAATGTTTTTTTCAATGGTTTTCCACGAAAATCAAAACGATGGGTGTAGAACGACTTTTTTCGGTAATTTAAACGAACGAAGCAAAAAACATAATTGGGAACGCTCCCTTATATACTAAAGGCATAATAAATAATAAACCTTGATTATCCCCCTGTTTTAGACTAGGAAAATCCAAGAAAGAAAGAATGTCGTTTCAGTGTGCACCGGCACGTATCAAAGGAGATCGCTAAAGTGTAATGGACCGTGGCACACGGACAAGGGCAATAGATGTTCGGTAGACTGTGACAATGCGATGTACATGGTTTTAACCCGTATGGTCAGTTAACTATATACGCACCGCCGGTATGACCAGCATTTAACAGAAATTCTCCCCATATAGATACTAAAGGCCTAATAAATAATAAACCTTGATTATCTACCTGTTTTAGACTAGGAAAATCCAAGAAAGAAAGAATGTCGTTTCAGTGTGCACCGGCACGTATCAAAGGAGATCGCTAAAGTGTAATGGACCGTGGCACACGGACAAGGGCAATAGATGTTCGGTAGACTGTGACAATGCGATGTACATGGTTTTAACCCGTATGGTCAGTTAACTATATACGCACCGTCGGTATGACCAGCATTTAACAGAAATTCTCCCCATTTATATACTAAAGGCATAATAAATAATAAACCTTGATTATCCAACTGTTTTAGGCTAGGAAAATCCAAGAAAGAAAGAATGTCGTTTCAGTGTGCACCGGTACGTATCAAAGGAGATCGCTAAAGTGTAATGGACCGTGGCACACGGACAAGGGCAATAGATGTTCGGTAGACTGTGACAATACGGTGTACATGATTTTAACCCGTATGGTCAGTTAGCTATATATGCACCGTCGGTATGACCAGCATTTAACAGAAATTCTCCCCATATAGATACTAAAGGCCTAATAAATAATAAACCTTGATTATCTACCTGTTTTAGACTAGGAAAATCCAAGAAAGAAAGAATGTCGTTTCAGTGTGCACCGGCACGTATCAAAGGAGATCGCTAAAGTGTAATGGGCCGTGGCACACGGACAAGGGCAATAGATGTTCGGTAGACTGTGACAATACGATGTACATGGTTTTAACCCGTACGGTCAGTTAACTATATACGCACCCTCGGTATGACCAGCATTTAACAGAAATTCTCCCCATGTAGATACTAAAGGCATAATAAATAATAAACCTAGATTATCCAACTGTTTTAGACTAGGAAAATCCAAGAAAGAAAGAATGTCGTTTCAGTGTGCACCGGCACGTATCAAAGGAGATCGCTAAAGTGTAATGGACCGTGGCACACGGACAAGGGCAATAGATGTTCGGTAGACTGTGACAATACGATGTACATGGTTTTAACCCGTACGGTCAGTACATGGCATTTGCTCTAATACAGTGCGATGTGTTATTCTATAATATATGAAAGACCTTCTTTTAAGAAACGAACCGTTTGTGCTCAAAGGAATGATTAATAATGCGAACTTACCTTCATCAAATGTTTTCTCGTCATCCATTGTATACCGAGACAGGAGATCGACCAAATACGTAAAAACGCACCTTCGTGCGCCAGTGGCATGTGACGACTGAACTCGGAAACTCTCTCCTTTTATCCTATTAGCCGCCTAAGGATCACGTGATGTTTTTATTGTTAGCTAATAAAGGGGCTGTCACCATACCGACCTATTTAAACCGGTTAAACTGGTTTTACCGGTTTGACCGGAAAAACCGGTTTGACCGGTTAAACCGGTTTTTTCCGGTTTCTTACGACCACACCCTAATTACGTCATACGATGACGTCACTTTCGTTCTCAATTCTGATTGGTCCACAGCCATAAGGTCGCCTCTACTACTCCCGTCCCTGGACACAGTACAGGACCAACTAGAAAGCTTGGATAGTTTGGAATGGGCCCGAAAACAACGTCCCAACACTAAATGGCAAGTGGAGATGACGACCAATGTTACGTTTTACGTAACTAAAATGATTGACCACCCTATCGGCCCACCCATCCATCTCCCGGACTGGTTGAAACACAGAGAAGGCATGTACGCCTTAGTATGTGGAAACCATGGGCCGTACACCGATCGGAAATGTTTATTTCGCTGCCTGGCTATCCATCTCAACAAACTGCCACCCAGGAAATGTACTCGAATGGCCAACTGCTATTGGGAAAAATACTTACGTGAGCAGAACATGGGAAAACAGCACTTCCGCGGGGTCCCGTTATCACAACTGGATGTGGTAGAAAATTTATTCCACGTCAATATTGTCGTGTATAGTCTAGCCCAACACGTGGATGATGACAACACCGACGCCCCACAACTCACAGCCCGACTCGTACATCGTTCCGCGGGGAAATACGACAAATACGAAAATTCCCCGGCGGCGTATTTCACAACACGGACACCATATTTGAAGACCTGGCAGATGAAGGTATTGACGTCCCCATGGACCACCGTTATTTCCAGTACCGAGCCTGCTATGATTTTGAAGCCCTATTAGAACCCATGGAAAAGGTATCGGCCAAAACGCAATGGACCCAGCGTCACATTCCCTTGAGTATTCACACCAACGTACCCGGGTATGAGACCGATCCGGTGTGTTTCGTCTCTAACGGTGACCACCATGAACTGATTACACGAATGATGGACTACCTGGACACCCTCAGTCAAGCCAGTGCGGCACATCTCGCCTCGACTACCTACCGTGATGTATTAGTGGCACTTGATGCGCGTATTCCAACATCGGTCGAAGACGACGATACTGACGACGAAGACGAAAGCGAGGACGAGGAATGCAAACCACCGAAACCCTACGCTCAGAAACTGAAACTGCGTTTGTTGGAATACATGAGTCAATTACCCGTCTTTGGATTTAACTCGGGACGGTATGATTTGAACTTATTCAAAGAATTCTTGTACCCCTATCTCGCCAAAGCCGGGAATGTAAAATTCATCATTAAGAAGACCAACAACCACGTCGCTCTATCCACGACTTCACTCCGATTCTTAGATGTACGGAATTACCTGGCACCGAATTACAGCTATGACCAGTGGGTGAAAGCCTACGACTGCGCGGAGAGGAAAAGTTGCTTTCCATATAACTACATGACGAATCTCGAGCGTTTGGACGAACCACAACTTCCACCTCAGGAGGCCTTCTACAACGAACTCAAAGGAGAAGGATTATCTGACGCCCTCTATATCGAACTGCAACAGGTGTGGGTCCGTGAAGGTATGCAAACTCTCCGGGATTTCCTCGTCTATTACAACAATCTGGATGTCGTTCCTTTTCTGGAAGCTACCGACAAAATGGCCGCCTTCTACCGAGATATGGGTGTCGACGTATTCAAAGACTGTGTAAGCATCCCCGGTCTGACCCTGCGGTATCTGTTCCAGGATTTATCCACTTTCTTCGCTCTCATCGAACAGAAAGACGCCGACATGTTTGACTGTTTGAAAGGAAATATCGTAGGCGGCCCCAGTATTATATTCCATCGGTACCATGAGAAAGAGCTGACTCGTATCCGAGGAGGAAAACTGTGTCAAAAAATCATCGGATTTGACGCCAATGCCCTCTACCTATCGTGTTTGAGTAAACCCATGCCGGCCGGTCATTATACGCGGTGGCTCCCTGAGGGGCGGGAATTCAAAGCCCAACGATCTACAAAACATCAAGCAGAACAATGGCTGGATTGGGAAAGTCAGCGACGAGGCGTCACTATCCGTCACCAAGGCAACCACACTGAAAAACGGATTGGAGATCGGCGCCTTCCCGTGGACGGATTTGCTATCATCAATACAATACCGACCGTGTTCCAGTTCCACGGCTGTTATTGGCACGGCCATGAGTGTTCGTTCGCGGGAGGGCGCTATAACGAGCGCCGTGGACTGACCCCGGCCGCCTTACGTCAAGAAGTACAGCAGAATGCTGACTACCTTCGAGGGCTGGGCTACGCCTATGTACAACTATGGGAATGTGAGTTCCACCACATGCAACGCCGTCAACCTGAGTTATACTCTTTCCTGCACGCCCACGACCGACTGCTGGATTACCGGACTGTCATCACCATGGCCGACATCCTACGCACAGTTGAGACGGGAGACCTCTACGGATTCGTGGAATGTGATCTGCACGTCCCTGACCACTTGAAATACACGTTTAGCGAATGTCCGCCCATCTTCAAAAACACCGAGGTGAGTCGAGATGATATCGGGGACCATATGCGCGCATACGCTGAAGAACACGACTACCTAACACGACCCTGGCGTATGTTGATCGGTAGTATGTGGGGCAAAAAAATCTTGCTGGGTACTCCTCTACTACGGTGGTATATGAGGCACGGACTGGAAATTACCAAAATATAACAAGTCATGGAATTCACCCCCGAGGCTTGTTCGCGAACGACGTGACCACCGCCCGTCGCCAAGGAGACGCCGACCCCAGTAAAGCCATCATCGCGGAAACGATGCTTGGCAACAGCGGATGTGGAAAAACGGTAACCAATCAGGACCGCCACGTCACCGTGAACATTTGTACTACAAAACAAGCCCGAAAACGCCTGAATTCACCCCTATTCCGACGCATGGAGCTGATTGACGACACCATCTACGAAGTGACTTCAGCCAAAAAGACCATACCATATAACCTGCCGCTACAAATCGGGTGCATGGTGTACCAGCTGGCCAAACTGCGAATGCTGGAATTCGTATACGATTTCATGGGAGTGTATTTCAACCAATCATACTGGCAATTGATGGAAATGGACACCGATTCGGCATACATGGCCGTCTCCAACCCGGACTGGGAATCAATCGTGAAACCAGAACTACGAGCCCAGTATGAAGCCGAAAGAGATGAATGGCTACCGAGGAAAGACCACTACACCTACGACAAGCGGACGCATGGCCTCTTCAAGTTAGAATGGAGCGGTGAGGCCATGATCGCTCTGTGTTCGAAAACATACTATTGCGATGGTGGAGACAACAACAAATTCAGCTGCAAAGGAGTCAGCCCTTACTGTCCAGAAGTGTCTTTGAAGTAACTTTGAAGTAACTTTAAAGTGTGGCCATATTTTAACCTTGAAGTGCAAGGCTCAGAGTCAGAAGTGTGCTTGCAGTGTGGGTATTGTTTTGTGGCAATGACATATAAGGGCATTGAAGTCACAATGAAGTCACTTGGAAGTACTTTTGAAGTGTGCCTCAAATATGTTAATTAAGTACTGCAAAGACACTTCATCAACACTTCCACAGAAGGGTAACCTTCATAGGCACTTGAAGTGCTCTTGAAGTACCTAGTTAGAATATTTGAGGCACTTCAATGCCCTTATATGGCAAGGCACTTCATCCACTCTTCTACAGAAGGATACCTTTCATATGCACTTCTGAAGTGCTCTTGAAGTACCTTATTATTATCATGGCAAATCCGTGTAATGAAAGGTATGTAGCCACGAGCTATTTACTTTCCCGGAAAAGAAGACACAAATATATATTTGAGCACAGAACGTTTTATTTAGAGAAAACACTGGGAGTAAGACAGAACAGCTAGTATACATCATAAAATATTTACAATAAACCTGATGGTGCTTAGCAAGAAACATGTAGTTTATATAACCGCTAGCACAAATCCTTGAGACAAAATACAGCACAGTACTATATATGTATGTATTTACATGCAGTCTTTGATATGAGAATTTATTGCAGTATTAATATTATTATTCTTCAAGGGTGACAGTGTTCTTGTAAAACTTGAACTCGAAGCAGCAGATCTTTCGAAGGATAGTTTGCTTTAGTTGCCCTGAGGTCCACTTGGATGTAATCCAACATTTGCAGAAACCCACCAGTCTGAATTGCGAACTTCTTGGCCTGTGGCGATAAATACATGCATATAATTAAAACCTGATCAGTTGTATATATGGTTCCATATGACATGCAATAAAGTTTTTTTTATTTTTTTGATACACTCGAGATGATTGAATAGGTTGACTACCATAAAGGGTAAAGAATGGAACACATCCGTACAATTTACAAAAGATTGATGAAGATGTCTATTATCCTTTCTTTAGTACTCCATGATATACAACAAGCGAGATAAACAGTTTGTGTGACGTTCTAACCAATATACACTATGAAGAAGTCAACCATACCTAGGTGTGCTCATTACATTTCCCGTCAGTCGAGTGGCTGCTTGAAGTGAGCTGAGTTCTTTGTAGCAGCTGTATTCTGGAATACGAAAGTATACAATGTGAGAAGCCATTAGAATTGAAGAGAAACAATCATGTGAATTTTTATAATTTGTCTTTGTTAATCTCTGGTTCAACTAAATCTCCATACAGGGTTTCAAATAACAAATAAATGCTTATTAACTACAAATTGTATTCTTAAATTTTTGAAATGAAATAAATGTATGAAATGTGGGTAGAAATGTACAATTGAAGTGTGTGAAGATCCTTAGCTTTGATATATGAATAGTGCAATCAATAGACAAGGAAAATATAACCTGTTATAATGATTGAAAGTCTAATCATAGTTGGTTATACTTTTTCTGATTACAGCTAAATATAGGTTATGCTAACATTTTATTATCAATATATTTTAGAACATATTTCTTCACCATTTTGTCAAAAATCTGGTATGGAAATATTCTACAATCTTCTGCAAGGAACAAAAATCAATAAATTTTATAAATCAATAAACTGTTCAAAACAACAAGATAATTTTTTTAGAGCTACCATCCCCCCAACCAGTTAAATCCACCTGTTTTGACATGAACAGGAAGTATACAAGCAGATTTGTGATAAAAATATCTCATCCTCAGGGGATTACCTCCAAGGGTGCATGCCAATCTTCATATGAGGTCCGCAAGCCTGGGGTTTCTAAGCTGACAATTCACACAGCCATAACAATGGCAATTAACCCACACTGTCTTGATGAACCTGGGTAGATCTGAAAGTGATATTGAGTCAGAGATATGGATATTTCTTTGTGAAAGCCATGCTGACCCCTTAAATTTGACTGCAATTATAAGTACATTATTACAACCTGCAGTCCATATAGCAATATTTGTTGAGGCCAATATCAATTTTTTAATATGACAAAAATGTCAAAGGAAACTTGCTAGGTGATACTCCCGGGTCTACATCACTATTCAGCTCAGTTCTTTGCTTTATTAAGTTATGAAAAACAGAAAAATTATAGTTTATATTTATAATTTACTTACCATATCCCCAACTGCACTCATCACCATCTGCAATACAGTTCTGCAAACCTCCATAATTCTAGCTCAACATGAACAAATCCACCTGATTACAGTTGTCAGCCATTTTGTTGTTGTCGACTGGTGGCGCCCCCGGTGTTCAATTAAATTTTCAAGGGCAGATAACTCCACCCATTTTGACGAGACAGTTAAAAGGATAAAGATTATCAGAAACAGAAATTATATATATATTATATTTAAACAAGTGATAATAATGAAGAGGATAATATAAAGTATTCTTCAATGGGCATTTTTTGTTGCTGACATTATGTTATGTTAGAACTAATTCTTTTAAAAATATTTTCCCATTTTGTCCAATTTTATAATAAAATCATGGATTTGGAATGATTATAAAATCTGAATTCAACAAGATTTCTTATCTAATATGATACTATTTTGATAACACTAATATGTGAGAGACTGATATTATTAATATCTTTATTTTATTCAAATAGAAACCCATGGTACTGATCACTTTAAAAGATCCAAAGTGTTCACAGTTCTGAGTAATATGTCAGTAGTCACATGTGAATATTTTACACAGTTGCAGCTATTTTGAACTGTGAAGTACAAATCTGATGTTTAGTGGTTTCATTGAAATGAGATTTGATATCACTGAGTGAAATCAAATCAGCCAACTTTAAGCTGGGATATTCCCAGAGCTAATTAATATCATTGAAACTTGTATACATGTAGTTATAATGTATAATGTTATGTTACTGTAACAGTTTGTGGAAAAATTCCAATAATCTAGAAATCCTATTGGGTTGAATCTTATAGGATTTTTCAGCATCTTATAAGATTTTTTAGAATCTTATAGATATTTTTTGTAAGGGGAAGTCCCCCAAGTTATGCTATAAAACTGACAAAGTTCAATAAGTGTCTTTGAGGAGTACCTTATATTATGCCAAACAATAACTAAGTCTCAGAAGTGTCCCTGAAGTCCCCCAAGTTTTGCTGAAGAACTGACAAAGTCCATGAAGTGTCTTTGAGGAGTACCTTGGATTATGCCAAACAAAAACCAAGTCTCAGAAGTGTCTCTGAAGTCCCTCATTTTTTGCTATGAAATTGACAAAGCCCATGAAGTGTCTTTGAGGAGTCCCTTGACAACTGCCTTTTTCTAATGAAGTACCTATGAAGTGTGCCAGTATTTTTCTTTGCTGTTGAAGTGCCTTTTCAGTGTACTCTTCAGAGGCACTTCTAGGCACACTTCACATGAAGTGTGACACTTCTGGACAGTAAGGGAGACGACGCGACCCCAACATCACCAAAGCCCTATACCTTGATGCACTCCAGCGCCAGACCATTGCCGGTGGGACCAACAAAGGTTTTCGTATCATCGAGAGCCAGATGAGCTCGTATACCCAGGAGCGGGACGCCTTCACGTACTTCTACCTCAAGCGCAAAGTGCTCTGCGATGGTGTGACTACAACCTATCTGGACATTTAGAGTGATAAATGTTAACTTACACTGCGAATATTCCACTGGGCTTTCTGATGTTTATAATAAGAGGAACTAACTGTTGTATATATATGTTCTATAAACGCTAAAGCTTAAATTTTATAATAAGAGGAATAACTGTTGTGTATATATGTTGTGTTCTCTGTTATAAAATGTGTTTTCATACAACATGGTGAGTTTGGGTTCTTTTGTATACAGTAGTTAACCATTTGAAAAGAGCTAATTGGCTCGTATTGATCTTGATGACTGACCCTCGTATTTATGGCCCAGGTGCCTCGTTGCCCTGGTGGCAAAAACCGGAACTAGGGGGAGATATCTCCGAGCTGTCAGGGGCCCCGGAAGTGAACCCCTGTGCACCATTATTAATATCCGCTTTGTAAAAGGGGATGTGGACCGTCATTGACCTACTTCCGACAGGGGGCGCCACCCGTCCCTTTTTTGTTGCACCATTATTAATATCCGCTATTGTAAAAGGGGAAATTGGCACCCATTTCTCCGCAGATGGCCGCCAGGGGCGCCACCAGTCCCTTTCTTGTTGCACCATTGTTAATATCCGCTATTGTAAAAGGGGAAATTGGAGCCTATTTCAGTTTTATATACTACTTGCGATACACCCCAAATCGCCCAGGCCAGATAGGGTTAAGTTTACTTTCTTCAAATTAACCAGTTTTTGTATTTGCTGCTCAAATTGGCTACTGTCGGATTGTTATGGGGTAACTATAACCATGGTAACATGATTATCATTTCTATGTGCTTCTCGGCGTTTTATTAGGATTTGTGTGCTTTCGCTACAGAATACTTTCTTCAACGTTTCGCGAAATTATATCAATATTCGCGTAGCTTTGGTCTCTGCAGCTTTTCACAAATGTTTTGGACTACGGTACTGACCAATCGGTCGAAGTGCATTGCCTTCTGTCAACAAAATTATTAACACAACAAGTATCAGTGAAATAGAAAAAGAAGAAGAAAAATACTCTTTTGGAGACCTGCTGAGGTGGCGGGACATTTCAGAAGCAAATGACTGCTGTAATCGAAGTTGTAGGTCATGTTTACATACAATTTTGAAAAAGAAATGCAAAATCCAAGATGCCCGCCTAAATTGATTCGTTAATGGCGGCCATATTTTTCAACCGATCAAATTGCCTTGAGCAGCTGCGAGAGAGTTTCAATTCAATCGGTTCAACGGGTCTGGAGGAAAGATCTTTAATGATTTGCAGGTCAATCCAAGATGGCCGCCATTCTATTAGATCAATCAGTGTAATTTTTATATGCATTCCTTGGCATAGCCCTCTATATCCGTTTATCATGTTTCAACTCGATCTGACGGTTCTTGAGATATCATACTGACATGCATCCGTGGAATAATAATCCGTACGATTTCAATACGGAAAAAAGGATGTTCCTGACTCCGTAACAAACGCTATATGACAGCCATTTTGAATTTTACCATAGTCGACTTCATCCATATTTGTCAAAATAGAATATCAAGCTGACTATCAACATGTGCTATGCCGGCAACTTTTTTCTGGAGTGTACGTGTGCCTCTACTGTGGCCAATTTCAAAATATGATTGACTTTACAGCAGAATTGACTTTACACAAACATATCTCCAAACCCCTCTGTCGGCAAATACAGATATACAACTCGTGAAATTACGAATTAAGGATTTTCGTGCTTCGAGAACTCTAGCCAACCAGTATTCAAACAAATCTAACTTTTGACCAGCGTGTAACAATCCTTCGATTTTTCTGCGTTAAGACACCTGACTAAGACGTCAGTTTTTCTTATCTCTTGCATATCACTCCAATTTGGATTATGGACATGGAGATCTTTATTGGACGACGGCTGAATAATGCATGACGAATCAGGCGCTTGTGATCACATGTCAGAATTACAACGCATATAAGGGAAGTGGTAAAAGGTACCGACATACTGACAGAGCCACATGACTTCACAATATAGTCTTCTGGTTAACATATTCTAAAGCACATACCAAGAATCTAACGATTCGTGATATGTGTTGTATCTCAGGTACGCTTTTATTGTACCTGTTCATGTGGCAACTTGGATGACATGACCACGCGGCCCCTAGCACCATTTCGTGTTCAACACTGCGCGACCGTTGTTGATTTCAAAACGCGGTGTCAAGATCAACTGTTCGATCTCGGCTTGTTTGTCGACTCAATCGTATAATTTGGAAGAGTAACGTTCTAGGTGATCTCACGTACCTTTTCAAAAGATGCCAAATTTATTCCAGTCAATTACCAAATCACATTCACTACTTTCTATGACCAACGGAAAGACGTATATACATCAGACCGACACATATACACAGCAATCTTCGTTTCGCGGAGTATGTTGGCGCGTGCACCATGAGAGGCAACTCCTGGTCCGACTGATGTCGCCGTGAAACATTTGTCATGTTCAACGCTCTGCCGTGGTACATGACATTTATTCAACGGTAAGGCAAGATACAACTATATCATCACTGAACATCATGGTTTGTAGAATGTCAACCAATGAACACTTCGCGAGTTTACATGAAGTATAATAATATGAATTATGGCACAATTAAAAATAAAAACCATTGATCCTGTATTTGTTGTGAAGTTCCTTGAAAGATAGCAACGCTGTGCCATCGTCGTTCAAGAGGTTGCTTATGCGAGAGATTTCGTGTGTAGTCCACTTATATAAATCTCTCCATTCTGGTGTGTGTGCCAGGTCGAACAAAAGACTGTCAGAGACAACATGGTTATTATCATTTCCCTCATTACAATTAGCCCAAGCCTTAAGAGTGTCATACTAAAATGTGATATTAATATCCTCCCGAAAACTCCTGATACTCCCTCCAACCAAATGCCAAACATCGCGTCCTTAGACTGGAAGATATCATGAACTAATATACCAAGAATACTATTACATTTGGATATTCTTAAGATCCACTTTATTTCAAATATGATGCAAACGATTGAACATGTATCATGTTCAGTCCCCCATTATTTTTCTGAGAAATAATCGGTTTTTGTTTAATTTGTCGGGTTTACTATTCCATTTAACGTTTTTCAAACCTTGTTATGAATGATAGGTCTGGATCTGGCAAAACCGATAACAGATGCACTAACAGCACTGGTATAACAAATGTTTTAATGATTGTGATTTTTCCTATAGATGTTAGATTTCTTCCATACCAGCTTCCTAGGATTGTTTTCATTTGAGGTCAGATTTCCATTGTAGTTTTTGTTTTGTTTCTTTGTTTCAGTTACTATGTGGTAAAACCAGATTCCGAATAACTTGAAACCTCCAGGGTCCCAGTTCATTCTATAGTGTGAACAAAGCTTGATAGAGCTCCCTTTTCTCTGTCCAATTCAAAGAGCCTTGGATTTGCTCACGTTTAAGCGTAAACCAGACGAAGATGAGAACATATGTAGGAGACCCAAAGCTCTTTCAAGTGACGCTCGAGATCCGTGCAGTATCAGAGTAGTGTTATCAGCGTATTGCTGAATTTTTATTTCAGAGCTCTCAATTTTTGTATCCTGTACCGTTTTATCTCGCTTAATGGCAATAGATAATGTCTCAACAACAAGAATGAAGAGATGCGAGAAAATTTGGTCCCCTGTCGACAACCACTGTGAAGACCGAATAATTCAGAGATGAATCCATTGTTCATAACAGAGCTTTTTGACTTGTAATCCAATGTATTAGGTCAACTCCGAAGTTAAAAGGCACAAGCGTGTTTTTTAATATAATCCCAAACGAGCGAGTCGAAAGCCTTTTGAGAATCTATTAAAAATAAAAGTATTGGTATGTCTTGTTCCTCCGTGTAGTTCATCAGATCGAATAAAAGCCTGGTAATTTCCCCCAATAAAACGCCCCTTCGTGAAACCTTTTTGTGCTTCGTCAATAATTGATGGTAAAACTTCTCAGATCCTGTTTTCTGTACTAGTAGATGTGATTTTAAAATCTATGTTTAATAGGGATATAGAGCGCTAGTTTCCTGTCCTTACTTTCTTTTGGTGAAGAAGTGATATACTTCTGTTGTTCCAACATTGAAAGTTTCTTGGTTCGAAAAGCCTGTTGAACGAAGCGTAGAACAAACATTCCAGTTTCTTTCCCGAAGCAAGAATAAAATTATACTGGGTATCCACCCGAACTGGGCGATTTTCCAGTTTTCATCTGCCGTATTCCGGATCATCTATAAGAGTTGTGTTAAATTTCCAGTAACCTGGTCCGCGTGCACGTCGTGCAGAACAGTGTCAGATCAAAAAGAATGCTCGAATCTGTGACCTTCCGATATCCGCTTTTGCACCTAAAATATCAATATCTTCTGAGACTAAAAAATAGTCAAGGCGACTCTGCTTAATGCCAGAGCTAGAATTTTGCCACAAAGTAAGCAGTAGAATATAAATGGGTCTACTGTAAGCGACGGGTTATTGGATTTTGTATTCACCGAATGTCTACTACATACTAGTGGAGTCTAGACTTCTATCCTGGATTTCGTGTTACAATGGTTACTGATCCGAGCATAGTCGCTAGTATCCATAGAGGAGTTCTGGACTAAATTCCAGTCGCCGCAAATAGTGATCTTGTCGTTTTCCATTTCTTTTCATAGACTGTAAAATACGGGGTTGTCGACATTGGGATCATATATACATTAGCGAGGGTTAGCTTAGTATCTTGTATTGTAATATCTAGTACAATATATCTGACGTTTCCATCTTGTTTAGATTTGTGGAAAGTAACGCCAAGGTTATCACGGAACAAGATCGCGACTCCTGTGCTATTCGATTTTCCGTGACTGTAAAACGGTGTATATTTTTGAACCAGTCCCCCACGAAACTTCAGTTTCTGTAGAGTCATGAGTCTATTGCAGGCAGATTATTTCAGAGTTCTACCACACCCCATGTGTTTTACCAAATAACCTTATTACATGTAAAGAAGGAAGCCCAGATCTATGGGATCCAATTCCAATAGATCCTACCTTACAACCAATCGGTGCGGATTATATGACGTCATATTTTTTTTTGTGTATCCAGCTGAACTCGCCCAGAAGAGTAATAGGAATGAAATGGATATCAACATTTATCGTCTTCCTGTATCTTCTTGTACATCCTGTTGCCGCACATCATGGAGCCAGTTAATGTTGGAGAAACAGGGTTTTTTTCGCAGAGATGTATTCAAAGTTGTTGATGTCATTAAACCTTTTTGAACGTATGATAGGTACACAATCCAGTCATTGGATGGTGGGAGAATTTCTAAAGCCAACGGTCACGCTTGCATCATCTTGATCGTTACTGGCGTTTTAGCACGCCCCTATAGTTGTCATACTGTGAACTCTCCAACCCGCGTCGATTTCAGGCACGCGACTTGCAGGTGTTGCCTGCTTCGATTAATTGGCGGGCCAAAGCATTTTTTATATGGGTATATGGGTGTTAATCCAGTTTTAAATACACGAGAATATCTTTCTTTTCATGAAACAACTCTACATTGTGCCGTTTTCAATATAGATCGAGCTGCAATAGGATGAGTCTTCACGCTTGATCACCCAGGCCTACAGCCTTCGTGACTATAGTTAGTCTCATCCTATTGAAGCCGGATCTATTCTAGGTGTTTTACCACACTAAACAATGAATCATTTCTTAATTTTTCCTCTTTAGCCAATGAAACAAGTCGGCATGCTTCTTCTGGCCTTAGCAATTACCTTCAGGCATGTATGCTGAAATGGCTGGAGATAAAAGCCATCCGCATACACAGCCAAATTCTCACTGCAGGAAACTGTGCGGTGCCCCTTTTTCTCGGTATTGTTCTGTCAAAAACTTAAAAGTACCGGTACTGATCAGTTAGTATATATACTCAGTTACTTCCTCACAGAAATTGCAGCTGAACTGTAACTGCATGTGGTAACTTCAGAGTACTGTGCAAAACCTTTCCAGAACAGGCACGAAAAACACCTGATCAGTAATTCAATGATACTAGGGTTATGCCGATTAGTACTTTAAATTTGCCAACTGATAGGTACTGAGTAATGTCACTTTTTGCGGACCCATGGAGTAATCGTACAGTTCCAAGCAGTCACAAACTGAACAGTACGGATCAGTCAAAATTTGCCTTTGTATTGCTTGCAATTATGCACTTTTGAATAACCTGAAAGGTTTACTGGTCGATAGATGTTTGCTTATGAATATATGTAATATCCCAAAAGTATATCACGTATATAAAACCATGACGTCAGAATTATTAACCTTGTGTTCTTGCCTGGGGTTATTTGGCATTGAGAGAGTAAGTAATTCCTGAGAAAATTGGGATTAGGTAGGCCGAACTCTGCTGTCGTGACTCTGGTTGGTCATCGAATCTCCAGTGATTTGGAAACTGAGAAATTTCTGGATATTGAATTCGGGAATGGAGATTTTGTACGGGGCTCTGGTACCCCTGGGATCGGCTCAACGTTTCGAATGGGACCCTGGCACTAACTTTCACGACGTTATAGTCTTTTATATTCGTGAAAATAGTGGTTCTGTGATGTTATAAATAAGGCAGCCAATCGCCAGTCAATAAAAGAAATAATTCCGGCCCACACTTCGTTTATATCTCATGTGTGTCATTAACACTAGTGTTGTCTTATCAATACCGTTTCCAAAGCAGGTACAGTTTGTCAACAGACACTTGTGGTGACAAGCCTGATGTTCTTCACGCATATATGTTAAACTGTTGGCACAAGTTGCGTCTTGCTTGAACATACATATGTGTTAAGAACACAGTATCTCGCGCTAATTGCCTATTGCATTGGATTCATAGATTCATTTGAACCACAAAATATGTTACAATCTGATATGATGAGAAAGTTCTCACGATATACGGTAATTTGCCTACTGGCATTTGTCCTCGAGGAAGGCTTATATTTATGAATTCTAAGCAGCTACAATCAAAGTTGTTCGAGCAAGCCTGATGACTTTCAGCACAAAAACAATGAAAACAGTCTTATGGATATATCGTAATCATTTGGGTAGGAGTGGGTGATCAAACGTTGAATTGTTACCAGTTTTAAAATCTACATCAGTGAGCCGACTGTGCACACAACAGCTGAATGTCAGGGACTAATATCCACTATCAAAGTATATATTTCGACAAATACGTTTTCTTTCCGTAGATTTTTACTCATGGTATCATGAGTAGAATATGATTGTCTCACAAGTCGGTTGAGAATAGGTGGGTTTCGTCCTTTATTCGGTTATACATAATCCTGGTGTGTTATATCCATCGCCATTGCTTCTATTTTGACAACAAAAAATTAATCCACACCAATTATCATATTTCAATTGAAAAATATTCATAGTATGGTCCTGACAGCTAGACTAATTAAAAAAAAAGATTGTTGGGTCCATAGTCTGTGGAGGAAAAGTTCGTACCTTATTGACAAAGTCTCCGTGCCCCAAAACTAGTCTATACATTAAGCAAACAGCCAGCGAATCTTCAATGTCAGTGTATCACCCAGTAACAGGTTTATTGTGGACATAACATAATTTGGGGTGGGGGTAATAGAACTTCGTCAGCATGACGAGAAAAGCTGTTGTTGTTGTTGTTGTTGTTGTTGCTGTTGTTTTCAAGATAATTGTCACTCGTCCAAATTTGAAAAAAAAAATCGGCCAATACTGAGTTTTGTCACGATCTGAAGGAGATAGACCTTGCCGAATATATTGGTGCAACCAATTGAACCTGCGGCATTTTCCCTGTTTTCCTATTTAACTGAGATATTGTACAAGAGGTCTTGTACGCTGAACTATCTGTAGCTCAAGTATTGGAATTGAAATCTTGGAATTAAACTGTCTTAAACTGAAACTTTGGATGTACCAAATTTAGATGATGGGTTATTCAAGTAAGTTGACCTGTCATCGTGGTAGTGGTTAGTGTCCTATTCGATCTGCGCAACCGCGTGAATATATCGCCATCAATGGTGTACAATTTGAAGTCATTATCACCTTTATCAGTCCTGGGGAAGGGGACAACGTTACTAGCACAAATCGATTTGACTTGTCTCCAGGATGAGATAGTTATGAACCGCGAAATTCTGACCTTAAAAATTTATCGACAACAAGTAGCATATTTCAGGTGGAAAATATTGAGAGTATGGTCCTGCCTGGAGAATTTAAAAAGGGATTATTTTGGGTCCATATTCTGTAGAGGTAAAGTTTGTACCCTATTCCCAAAGCTCACCGTGCTCTGAAATTCGTCTATACATCAAACAAACGGCCAGCGAATCTTTAATGCCCGTGTGTCAACCCGCAAGAGGGTAATTGTAAACGTAGCCTAATTTTTGGGATAGTAACACTTTTTTCGGCTTGTTGCTGTCAGTCGTTTAATGACCGAGTTCTGAACATACAGCATGGACCGTTAGGGTATGCGGGTCAGCTCTGTAGTGACAGGCTGAAAATCTGCGTGGGCATAAATGTAACTACAGCGATTTTTCCGTGAGAGGCGATGATTTTCGGGAAATATTGTGCGGGTAGGGGACATTTAATGATTTGTACAGGATTGACTGAATAAAAACGATAGATATTAAATACCAACATTAAGCTAATGCTTTATCATTAAGCCATTGCGTAGTGTGGAAAAGGATCATGACATTGCGAACATACATACATGTATGTACCCTAACAAATAATAAATAATAAATAACAAATAAGCACACGTTGGATTTAGGGGTTGAGACACACTTCTGCCTTTTAACTTCGTCTAACCTACGATTACTGTAACAAACTGTACATGGATGAAAACCTGCCTGATTGGCCTATCGAAATCAGGGACTTGCCAGGTTTTCTAGACATGTCATCATCATGATGCCACAATAGCCTCATCATATAGATGAAATCTGACTTGTAAACTTTTCAGTTTAATAGTTTAGCACAAGGCATCTCGATAGTTTTGTATCCAGAAAGTTTTCCATGTTTAACATATCAGAAGTCTTAGTGACCAGTGCTGGAGAAAAACATGGAAATTGGGAAATGAAAACGGCCACCATTTATAATATAAATCACCATTACGAGCTGACTCAGTGAAGCTAGGTTGACTTTTTGTGGCTCGTTTGGCGCATTTTCGGGATACCGAAATCTCATGGATTATATGGAAACGACATTAAATGCACAATAGCTGGGCATTTTGATCAGGGGTGATAATTATTATAACAATAAATAGGAAACGAGGGTTCAGCATCAGGTGGATCATTGTTCATCATATGTGCAGAATAATAGAACTTGCCATGACATCACTTAAAACCATAATAAAATCATGAAGCTTCAACCAAGGTTTGACATACATGATACGTACGTTAATTAGCTCTAATTCTATCCGATTGTCCTGCTTGATCAATTGAATATTTCAAAGAACGTCAGGAATTCCAAGAACTAATATACGATTATAGTTGGTCGCCATATCACTAAATGAAAGCTTTATCGTTTACCATGCCTTCGCAATGCGTCACTAAGGGTAAAATTAAGAAATTATTCCTTGTTTATTGTAGTAAAACATCGGGCTGCAATAGTGATCAACAGATAACAGTGATCAAACGTGAAGACTCATCCTATTGCAGCCCGATCTATTCTAGGTGTTTTACCACAGTAAACAAGGAATTATTTATATTTTACCATGCTGAAAACGGCACAATGTGGAGATGTTTGCTGAAAAGAAAGATATTCTCGTGTATTTAAAACTGGATTAACAACCCTATACCTGACAAAAAATGCGTTGTCCCGCCAATTAATCGAAGCAAGCAGCACCTGCAAGTCGCGTGCCTGAAATCGACATGGGTTGGAGAGTCCACAGTATGACAGCTATACGGGCGTGCTAAAATGCCATTAACGATCAAGCGTGACCCTTGGTTTTTGAATACATGTGAAATTCTCCCGTCATCCAATGATTGGAGTGTGTACCTATCATACGTCCAAAATGGCTTAATGACATCAACAACTTTGAATAAGTCTCCGCGGGAAAAGACTGTTTCTCCAACTTTAATTGGCTCCATGACGTACGGCAACAGGATGTACAAGAAGATTAAGGCAGACGATGGATTTTGATAACCAGTTCAATCCTATTACCCTTCTGGGCGAGTTCAACTGGACACGCGAAGAAAATTATGACGTCATATAATCCACACCGATTGGTGGTGAGGTAGGATCTATTGGAATTAGATCCCACCTGGGCTTCCTTCTTCCTTGTTTAATGTTATTTGGTAAAACACATGGGGTGTGGTAGAATCTATTACAATAGTACCTCTATGGTATGCATAAAAACATCTCACTAGACCCTTCATGAGCATGCTAGCACCAACGTTTATTGACTGTACTGTATAAGTGGGGAACAACAGTGCATTCAGTTTATGCATCACATAGCGTTGTTATCTGTCTGCTGTTTCATTATACTATGCCAGGGAAGACACAGAAGCAGACAATGGCGCAAGGCATAAACCATGCTTCTCAGATGAGAACAGCCATATACTGGTACTCAAATGCTGTTATTTGCATTTGCGCAGTTATTCTGGTCTTCATTATTTCAAACAAATATTATTGTATCTAAAGGGAACTGAATGTACTGTATGTACTGAAAAGTCGTCACAGGGCAAGCATAAGTTTTTCATACATGCGAGATGCGAATCTATTACCAAATAGGTGTACGTAAAAATAATTTTTTTTAAAAGTATGTGTAGTTGTATATGCCTGGATAAAAGATGGCAATGAACAAAGCCAAATAGTTTTCTAAACTACGATATATTTTTATTAACTCGACTAAACTTTTTACCTTTGAACAACTTTGCGCAATTAGTTTCTAAATCGTAATAGTCTAGCTGACTTTATTTACCTATCTCCATCAAGATATTCACCTGCATTGGTGGCCTTTCGTCTGATCTCACAAAATTTATTGATGTTGAACTTTCGTTTTACTATCTACTGCTATAGATCTAGCCAGTATTGGTCAGTGATACCTTGGCTGACTTATCAAGTATTTTCATATATTGGATTACTGGTGCCTTGATTCATTGATCGACTTTGAATAATCTTCCTGCGTTCATCGAGAGAGAAATTTTAATGACTATGACTAGATTTGGTGGCTAGATTGCAGTTTTTCTAATTCAACGATTTCCATGTACGATGCACACTGACATTGATACGTGTAAGTTACACATGTTTCAGAATATAAAACATATGGCAATTAAGTCGCAATAAATCCGCGATTAAACTAAAAGAATGACTGACCTATAGCCTAAACGCAATATTTGGGAGCTCCACCAAAATAAATGTAGAAGAAAACTACATTGGTTGCTTCGATGTCATCACTTTCTTGGAAGGCAGTTAAGGTCGATTATAACGCTGATTTTCAAGATTTCTAACAATTCTCCCACCAAATTTATTATCCCAGCAAAAAGAAATTAGTTTTACCTCTGTAAGGCAAAAAAATGCGAACAATTGGACGAAAACGCTCATTTCTCAAGGTCATTCTCGAGTGGTATTTTGAATATACCCATGATATTTTGCTACAATGATTCTGCACTATGATCATCCCAGTGTGACAAGGTATGATGCCAGAAAGTTTCGATTCATAATTCCTATCCATTCTGTCTACAGGTAAAATGTATTGGGTCAAGTTCCCACCTCCCCTCGTGACAGATACGGCTAATTAAGAGGTGTGACGTCGAGAAATTTTAAAAACTTTTATTCTTTGGTGAAAAGCATGAACTTTATTTTGGTATAAACCTATCGTTTCGATACTTCCAATAATAAACATACCATTACATTTTCCCCTACCGCCAATATATTTTCGGATAATTAATATCACCGCCGCTCACTGTGAAAAAAAGCTACCTTTTGACTACATGAATCTTCTTTCTGCCTGCCACCCCTGGGGTAACCCATATAAGCTACCTTTGAATACCACATGTTCAGAAATTGGTCCGCTTGAGGTGCAAACGTGAGCAAGTTTTAGGCTCCTTTAATATCTCGCATTGGATATCGGGCGATTCGGTGGAACGTAATGTTTGATATATACTCTCGTATTAACACTTACAGTATGGATACTCTCTAAAACAGTTGTGTTGCAAAAGTACACAAACTGTGTACCCTAGGTACACATCGCTGTAACAAAATTGAACATCTAATCACTGTGTAGCTGTGATACACAATTTGTGTAGAAAAAGTACACAAATTGTGTACTCCTGATAAACATTTTTTTGTAGACGTGCAATTCTGTACACAACTGTTTTTTTCAGAGTATAATGAGAATGAAGCCGGGAGTTTCACGTTTTTGTAAGTCAAAATCTAGGAGGTCCAAGGCGTGAGAACGAACGAATATTGCACATGTGTCACTAACCAAATCACCAGATTAGAACAGGGCCACACAGTTCAAACGTATATTCATATAAATTAGTAAGACGCCGCAATCTGTTTTTACCTGCGGCACGCAGGTCTACGGGAGGCTCGCGTTGTTGTTGTTCTTCTTCTTCTTGTTCTTGTGACTTTTTGAAATGCGCATGCGCTAAGAGAGTGTGATCTCTGCCACACTTTTCTTTTCAACCTCCGATCTCACATGAAACCACTGTCTTCAAGCGCGTTTGAATTCATTTGCAACTATATTCGGTGGAATGAATTATTGCTTCGTTGATTTCCGTTCAGACTTCAATTCTCTTACGTCAGTCGCTTTAAAGCTGTCGGTCGTCACATCAGTCACTGTCTTCAGATATTACCATTTTCATTGAACAGTATGCAGATGTATACACAATTTAAGATCCTTGGATTTCTTATATACCAAAGAAGATGAGCCGCAACCTTGTCGGTGGTTCAGCTAATTTGCATACAGTCCCAGGCGACTGTCTTAGAAAGTAGAAAAATAAGTTCACTACTTCTAGTAATCATTTTATCTACCCAATCTAGATAAAACACAAATTGGCGAAGAAGCATAACAAGTAACGCATTATCATTATGATTAACATTGAATAATACTTGGTATCAAATTATAGATCATGCATCATAAAAACAAACGCAACAATTACGTTTCAGAAGTAAGCGGAACAACTCAGCAACTTTCACCGAATAAAGATGTTTAACTTTACCCCCAAGCAATTCGCATATATGGAAATATGTTTTGAAAGGAAGAATAACTTAACCCTCTGTGGGAATCGAAACAATGACCCTCCAATCCCTGGACTTGCACTTAATGGTAGCTATACCGATTCATTGATAATACTCAAAACTGACTTTATGCGCAAACGGTTTTATAATACATAAATGACTATGTAGTATTTAATGAGTCCGACAACCCTATGCGCGAACAGTACATCATAGTTATATTGTGTACTTTCGGTTACAAGCATGAAATTTGGCACATAGCTATTTCGAATGATCCTCTTTCGGAACCAGTCCCTCTATCCTCATTCTCGCAAGCCAGGGCCTTGCTTCGCTGGTATTGATGTTCTCGTCCTCTTCCGCACTCATAATCCCTTTAGAATTGCATTAATCACTTCCGTAAAATCAATACTTATGTGTATCAGCAGACAACGGGCAGAAACATGTTGCATTTGACATCATTCTCTCAAGTCAGAGCCCATTTCTGCTAGAACTTACTGGTTCTACACTTCACAATTTACGTTACTTTGTCAATCAGTTTTACGAATGAAATTACGTCATATATTAGCAGATACTGACCATAAAAGCGATCTATTTGACCTCGTTGTCATTGTCTTAGCTATACCGACTCATTGATAATACTCAAAACTGACTTTATGCGCAAACGGTTTTATAATACATAAATGACTATGTAGTACTTAATGAGTCCGACAACCCTATGCGCGAACAGTACATCATAGTTATATTGTGTACTTTCGGTTACAAGCATGAAATTTGGCACATAGCTATTTCGAATGATCCTCTTTCGGAACACAGTCCCTCTATCCTCATTCTCGCAAGCCAGGGCCTTGCTTCGCTGGTATTGATGTTCTCGTCCTCTTCCGCACCCATAATCCCTTTAGAATTGCATTAATCACTTCCGTAAAATCAATACTTATGTGTATCAGCAGACAACGGGCAGAAACATGTTGCATTTGACATCATTCTCTCAAGTCAGAGCCCATTTCTGCTAGAACTTACTGGTTCTACACTTCACAATTTACGTTACTTTGTCAATCAGTTTTACGAATGAAATTACGTCATATATTAGCAGATACTGACCATAAAAGCGATCTATTTGATCTCGTTGTCAAAAGCTAGGACCTTGATTTCCTTGAGAGTTTTTTAAATTTATTTTGATACCTTTCATATTGACTTGGAAGTCATTTTCGCGAATGCAATAATTTGATGTACCAAAAGATAATAACGAGAATTCGACATGATTCTCTTATACACGCAGACCTTGTTTAGTGAACTAACCCTGAAATTTCGCACTTAAATCACCTCCCGAATGACTTAATGACAAACATATTCGCGAATTGATTATAGGGCGATATCCATAGATACTGACAAGAAATGTTTCTTATTTGCAGAATTTGACTTAAAAAAAAAAAAATTAATAAAATTATCAACCTTCGAAAAGGCTTGACCAAACATGTCGGATGAGGTGATATCTCCTAAGGATGAAATAGGTAATCATTTGTATAGAAGGAGCAAATCATGCATTGATATTGGCTTGCTGCATGGAAAAGAGTGTCAAGGTACCGTATTTAGTTTGCAGATGATAACGCACATAAATGCAGAAACTTAATTTATTATTCTAATCCAATATCAAGACTGTCACAGGCCTCAATTTGAATCGTGAAAAATGTCATTATGCCTCTTGAACAGTTCGATAAAGCCTTCAACCCCATTCCATAGTTTCACAGATCAAAGTGATAGACCTGATAATAAATTCATTGAAAATTAACTTTGACGGAAATATAAATTTTCCATTTTGCTCGGCAAAGTAAGCGAGAAGGGAGACTGAAGAGCGTAGATGTTCGCGCTATGACTAAATCCTTGAAATTTGTTTGGATTTCCAAATATTTGAAAGCCTTTTTGATTTGCAAAAATCAACGGCTGAACGGAATGTTTTGAAACTTGGAATTCACGATACTTGTACCAAGACATTGCCAAAGCGATTATTGTGACTTCGTCTGTCAATTCAGTATAGACGGCACGGACCAGTCAACATCGTCGGATTTTGAACGAGGAAAGCGAATATATATATATTGTGTCAAATCTATTAGTCAATTCCTGCAATTGTGGGTTAGAAGTTGAAAATTACTTCCCTTGGCATGAAAACACTTGCAGATGGCGCTTTTTTCTACAATTACCACTACCTCCGCTGATATGTCTTTCACTGTATTATTGCCACTGCCGCAGGTTTTGACTACAATGTAGTCATTTCTCACTTGTTTTTCTTGAATTGATACTGAACTGGACATGATGATTATGTTCACGGTTCTATCTTTGGCGGCTCTGTCCCTTGTGTACAGGTAGGAAGATGGAGCTAGTGTTACAGCATTTTTCAACACCTGGTTTTACTCCAGCGTAAAACTATTTAAAGAATCTTATGATTTAATATTTTTCGTGTGTTAGAACTATTAAACAATGTAAGTTCTGCCGTGCTAGATTTATTCATTTTGTGGTGTTCGTGGTAACGAAATTGGATGTCTGAGGTTTATTGTCGGGACTTGCGCATCTAGGTGACGCATGTACAACTCAAAAAATATATCTAATAAGAATGTATGGTAATAAAGTGGATTTATTTTTTCAATCTGAAACGTGTAAAATCAGATTGTTCATTCTTGAAGTCTACATATTTTAATAACAGTCTCGAACAGATTGCGATGATCAGTGGCATAAAAATGAAGTTACGATTGACAGAAAGGTAAAAAAACAGAGGGTTTTCTCTCGCGACAAAAGTATGACACCTCAAACCACAGTATATTATCACACAGTATTAAGAAGTTTGATTGTTTTGAAAAATTAAGATTAGTTTTAATATGAAGAGTCATAGTTTTGTTACAATAGAAAATCATTCCGATAAATACCTCCAAAATATCAGTATAGACCAGGAAGCACATTTTAATGAAACATCAATCCATTTCTATGCAAATGACCATCGCAATTTCTCTGAGGCTGATATTTCAGTACCGGTATGTAAATTGAAAACATTGAGTTTGTGGTAAAAAAACAGCTTTCATACCGTCAAACACAGAGGAGTTTTTCCTAAATAACCATCACATTTCCTTTATTTCTTCATATCGAACCAATCAAAATACACATGAAAAGTATTTCCCTATACAGTGAACATTTATGTCTTTCAATGCGGATCCCCCGTCCTTGGGGGACACAATAGGAGGCATTTTCATACAAACCGACACAAACAAAGATGGAATCATGCAACGGGCTGAATTAGACGTCGAAATTTACAAAATTTATGACGCTGACCGTAAGTAGCATGTAAAAAATCTGGAGACAGCAAGTTTGCTTCTGTACTATTTTATTCTAGACGTTGGAATGGAGTACGTGATGAATGAATCACCAGTCTTCTGCTTGAAGGCATGCCACGTACATGCCGGCCATGGCCACGTGATAATACCTGGCATTACAACCATCTGTTGATCTAGAACTGTGATAATGCAATGTCAAGATCTAACGTTGTCTTTCACCAATGATTGCGGCGTCGATAGCCTATGGCAACAGACATCGATTTATGATATATCTATCTTCACTGATTATTCGAAACTCATCTCTGAGAGAAAATGGGGATTTCTAACGATAACGGTCTAGAGGAAGACTCGCTAATTCTCTCTTGTTATGGTGACATCGAGGTCACAGGCCCTCAAAACAAGAGTTTTGGCGGGTGTGGGCGGTGGTATTAGGGTGACGTGTCGAAATATGGGGTCTCTATATATAACCCCATACTTTATATAAATCCACAACAAGGCGTGAAACGCACTTTGAATGAATCGAGAAATAAACGGTTTACCTCCAAACAAAATACATCAGCATATTCTACAAGTATCACTTTATATATTCCCGTCGTCAAATTAGTAAATTTGTGCAATTGTTTACCTTTGCCGGGCGATTCAAAATCCAACGTAACTGTCCATCCATCTAGGAACAGTGAGATTATGGCGGGCTTCGTTCTCAATTCTGATTGATCAGTGGCGACACGCCTCCGGCAGCTGATCAGTTTATGACCTCATTGTCGGAGGCGTAAAGCATGGGGTAATATATAGAGACCCCATATTTCGACACTTTACCCTAACACCACCGCCAACACCCCACAACACTCTTGTTTTGCGGGACTGTGTTCGAGGTCTATTTCAGCTGACCTTGAAATTTCGGGCGCACTCTCTGTCGGCCAATAAATCGTCCAATAAAAACTAAATCACCCTCATGAACGCGTACGACTTACGCTCAATCACAGGTGTCTCAGTGGATACTTGATTCTGGGGTGTTCTCTTTCATGACTGTTCAGTCTTAAGCCGGCTATGTTTCAAACCGAAAGTAAACTGTTGTGTGCATGCGCTTTCTGTTTAAACTACACGAAACCAAGATTGCACACTTGTGCGTGTGGGGGTGTGAGGATTGGGTTGTGGTAGTGTGGGGAATGGTGTTGTGGTGTGTGGAATGGCGTTGTATTGTGTGAAATTCTAGTAAACCAGTCGAATTGCTCCATTTATGCGACAGCCATGCTTGATCACGTGGTAGAACAGGCTTTAAAAGATAACTAAAATTTGGCTGAGTTCTCCCGGAGGTTTGTCGTTATACGCCATTACAGAGAATCAACCAATCAAATTACTCCATCTACACGACCATGATCATATGCGACCATACTTTGTGAAGAATTCACCGATATATTTGATCTCATGCCAGATTTCTCTATAGAGCAAAGAATATTGCATAATTGCACCAGTAAAATCATTACATCCGTGTATGTATGCTACATAGCTACCAACGCTATTGAGAGGATACGAATAGGGGTAGGTAACTAGAATTTGATTTTAAGACCACAGCACACATGCGTGATATATCTATATCGCTATACAAATACCATTCATCGATATTTTTGTTTCGTGATAGGTCTCTGCCGCTTTGACGGGTCTAGAGGATTCCCTTTGTGGTCTAACCAATGCTCTAGAGTAACATGATTTTGTTGATTCTGAAAGGGATGAGATAACTTTAGGGCTCATGAGTGGTACTGTTGCTTTGGGCCCCTTCGGGCATTGCTGTAAGATTTCTCTTTTCACTAGCGCTGTATAAATTGTTCGAGCCTGTCATTTGAAAGGTAGCCCTAGTCAATGTCGTCGTCCAAATCAACCCATAATCATAACGACACTGATGTCATCAACATCTGCATTGATACAACAATATATTATCTGAGTAATGATAACACAATTCATTACTTGCAGTTTTCGCGATGTTGAAAATTCGTTTTGGTTTATCGGTATCTCTAATCTTGCAGATAACAGGCAGGTAACTCTATCCGAGTTCATGCACGTATACGGTGCAGCCCAAGTGCAGGTAGGGAGGTATATCTTCAACAGCATTGATACCAACAGCGATGGTCACTGGGATCATACCGATCTAGACACCATATACCACCAGATGGATAAAGCATTGATGGATGGTGAGCATTACTGCGATATGTAATACGGAATTCAAAGTTGATATTCACTCATTTATACATCACCTCCCGTCAATATCTGAACGACCCTTTTCATACTATAACAATAGAGGTTAATATATAGAAATCCAAGTATATTGGAGCGATATGCAAGTGGTGGGGAAACAATTTACGACGTCTGGCGACTGAAAAGCAACCATATGACGCTACAGGAAAGCATTTCTTGGTACCTACCATTAAAACCCGAGAATGCGATGGATCCTCGGACGTAGCTTTAGTATCTCAGCCGCACTTTTATTGCAGATGTTCATGTGGAGACTATGAAGTATCCATACGCCGCCTAGCCGCGGCTTAAGCGGAATTAGATACTCAAGCTCGGGAACTGTGATGACAGTCAGCTCAAACAACTCATCTGATGTTAATGGATGAGCATCGTGAACGCTTCAACATGTAGTAACCTGGTAAATGTAAGAATACCCAGAGAAAATAACCTGTAATGCCCGACGTCGTATGGCTTAAATTCCCCACCATAACAATAAACCTACATATATTTGCCGACTGACATGTACAGAGGGCGCGTCTCGGGGACTAACAGACCACCAGCAGAATGCAAAAAACCACGGGTCTCCTGTTTTCTAAAAGATTATGTATCCAATCCATTTGATTATGTCTGTTTGTTTGAACGCCTAGAAACACATGATGTTGAAATGAATGTTCTCAATTGCATATTGACAGAAGACAACAGGGTCACGAGAAAAGAATTCACAGCTTGGCTCAGCGCAGTGAGTATATATATGTTATATAGACATGGCCAAATGAGTGGCTTCTGTCCAGTGATCCAGTGGTAATATCCATTTGATCTACAAACGTGAAACGAGAATTAGTTATTGAAAATCCTTCGTATATTATTACTGACTCGTACTGTAGTCTAGTTCAACCATTGTATGCTGATGAACATCTGTTATATTATTACTGACTCGTACTGTAGTCTAGTTCAACCATTGTATGCTGATGAACATCTGTTATATTATTACTGACTCGTACTGTACTCTAGTGCAACCATTGTATGCTGATGAACATCTGTTATATTATTACTGACTCGTACTGTAGTCTAGTTCAACCATTGTATGCTGATGGAAATCTGTTATATTATTACTGACTCGCACTGTAGTCTAGTTCAACCATTGTATGATAATCAACAGCTGTTATATTATTACTAACCCATACTGTAGTCTAGTTCAACCATTGTATGATAATCAACAGCTGTTATATTATTACTGATCCATACTGTAGTCTAGTTCAACCATTGTATGATAATCAACAGCTGTTATATTATTACTGATCCATACTGTAGTCTAGTTCAACCATTGTATGATAATCAACAGCTGTTATATTATTACTAATCCATACTGTAGTCTATTTCAACCATTGTATGATAATCAACAGCTGTTATATTATTACTGATCCATACTGTAATCTAGTTCAAGCATTGTATGATAATCAACAGCTGTTATATTATTACTGATCCAAACTGTAATCTATTCTCAACCACTGTATGACGATGAACAGCTGTCATATTATTACTGACCCATACTGTAGTCTAGTTCAACCATTGTATGATGGTGAACAGCTGTTCTGTTAGTACTGATCTATCCTGTAATCTAGGTCTAACCACTATATAATGATGAACGTGCTATCTTGCATTCATTGCTCTAATTTCATCCACTGAATAATGATAAACATGCTATCACACTTTGAATTCTCTAGTATCAACCACTGTATCATGGTGAACATTTTATCCTACTTCCATATTACACCATCAATGCCCACACTGTAGTCCAGTTCAACCACTGTATAATTTGAACATGTTCTCTTACATCCACTTCTGTCTTTACAGATTTTTGCCAAGTCTGGATATACCACCATTCCAGCCGTTGGTTGAAGACCTGATTATGCGAGGGAAATAGTGTACAATTCATTGGCAAGAAAATTGTTGGAAATACATAATACTGTTAAATAACCGCATTGTGTTTTCAGTCAGTCAGGTTTGATAAGTATTAGACGAAAGAAAGTTGTAACCCTATCCCAATTTCAGTAAAGATAAACTTGCAATGACCATATTAAGGGGGAACCCAAATGGGGAAATTAAAAGTTCCGGGGAGTTGTTTTCATTTGTTTTGTTTTTTTAAATTTCCACTGGCTGCTGATCATTGTACTTTAAAGATCTAGTACAAATTTGGTATACAAATGAGTTATTAAACTGGTCAGGTATAACTTCATTAAGATAAGAGTAAGCCTTGACAGTCGTCGTTAGGTGAGAGCGGGGAGAAGTGGGACATAATTTCCAGTTTGGCACACTTGTCACCAAACGCATAAAAGTTTGAATCTATATAACACATATGTGACTGTACTTCATATGAATAACTACTTAAGGCCTCCCACACACACAACACTTGATTAACCATTTGACTAAACTTTGCCAGATCTGATACGCGGCAGAAAATATTACAAAATTCGGGGAAAATGGGGCATCGTCGGTAGACTCGGGACACTAGCTGGGCTGGGAGAAATAGAACACAAAAATGATACAAAACTAACCTGAACTTTCAACACATTTGTTTATTGAAATGAAGATCTTATTGACCTCTAACCGATCGGAAAAGCAACAGAGAATCACAACACGAAAATTTGCAAATGGAACATAAGAGACAGAAGTGGACCCCGTCAGAGATGTGGCACTTCTGTCCCAAATCTCCCCAAGGGTATAATTTACAAACACGGCCATATTTTTTTTTCTACGACTGTGGATATTGCCGTAAAAATTGTCAAATGGTATTCAAGACTGATACTTCACCGTACGTGTTTCAGTTTAACAGGTATTCGAACGCCTGTAACTACTCAGATATGAATCGTTGTAACTTAGGAAAAAAAAGCTGAAAACAGCCACAAACTCGCGTGTATCTGGTCAGGTACCTGACCTACACAATATTGACAGGAAGGAAGTGGGCAACACATCCCTGATTGTTTGGTAGATGATGGTGTAACGCAAGTATCCCACTTCACCGCGTCCGATATCTCTTGCTATGCCCTTCGGAGTTCTGACTGCATGGACTTGTACGGTGCGGCAAGGGGTCGTCTATAACAGGATCGAAAAACAAACAGTCAAAAAAACTAACTGCTTTGCGGCTGTAGCTGCAGCAGAACAGTATGTGTCAAACGAGTGTTAACGCAACTGTTAAGACGTCTGTTTTCCATCAAGGGATGGACTGTTCACACAATTTTCGAGACCGTCACCTTTGAATTCGTCTGGTAAAGTTCGGCAGGGTCACCCGAGTTCCCCGGTTCAATACGGGTAGGGGAACATGTTCAGCTACCAAATCTACGGCATCATTATCGAGTTAGATTCAGGTGAGGTCCAAGAAATTCACTAGTTGAACCGGTTAATCGAGTTAATAATAGGAGATAACGATCAGTCTACAAAAAAACATTCCTCCATAGGCTACCCATCAGCTGCTCTGATTAAAACATAAATCTATTCAATTTCAATGTTGCATTATGATGCAGAATAAACATAATTTCGATTACAGATTTCAAAACTGTTCTGGTCAAGTATCTGGACACTGCTGCTCGACACGAATAACTGATGTCTCCTGCTGGACTGTCGGGATACCGTAACTCTGGGAGAAATTCGAACACGCTGCTCATAAAAAGTAGTGCGGTCGACATCATCGTATAGCTTTCTTAATCAAATAGTTATAATAATATGTGACATTCATATTTTTCCACAATGAAAACATTTATTTACAAACCATATGTCAACGCATGCTGCACATATAAGATATACGGAAAACAATCTCTGTTTCAAACTGGTTTTAACGAGGTCCAAACCGCCTCTGCGTCATTTCTTTAAACGGCAGTTGTACGGTCCGCCTTTACCCTTTACACCACAGGGTTTGCGGGTGGAAACGTGGTCTTTATTGATCTACCGGCATGAAGGTCAACCGCACTCTAATTACTCCGGACACTGAGAAACTTCCACAGTGGTCCTCAGGGTCCGGACCCTATATAAGACAGGTGGGTTATTTATCTACAAAGTAGGAATTCCAGAACATAAATGTGACGTTATCGTTATGTGATATGTCACGGTATTGTAGTCTATTATTAGACAGGATGTTTCTAGAATATATGACGCCAGCTTGTTTACGTGGGTTAATCACTCCGATCTTTCTAGAAGATTATCTAGGCCAGATGATGTAATACATATTCGAGAGGCTTCTTGATTTGGTAGAATGTACTGGAATGCCGCATAAAATATAAATAGCCTAACATTCAGTGATCGAGGAGGGAATTCAAACTGGCTTTATGTGGGTGCATTATACTGTATTACCGTTGCTGTGGATTGTATATTCCTGTGAACTGACTTTCGGCGTGATTGAACTGTCGGAAACTGAACAACAACTGAGCAGTGTTCAAATATCAAGCTACGGAAACGCGATTTCTGCACGTCGGCACGGACTGTGGAGAGATATGTGCATGTCAGTACGTATTGTGAAATATACACCGGTATAGCATTGAACAGTAAGACTATATTTCTCATTTATTTGTTGTATTGACCTTACTTAATTTGTATATGATTTTAATATTGTAAATAAATATTTGATTGTTAGTCCTTGACTTCACAAAGTTTTCTGTTACGTTTTTTTCTATTATCGTTTAGACGTAACAGATAACTTACCATACCGAATGTTAACGAAATTTTTAGCACTATTTTTCGTCAGAATGTCAATTTTAAGGCAAGTCTGTATTATTGCAGACAAGAGTATCCCATGGGCAACATGGAACATCCATGGGCGGGCATGTTCCGTCCATGGACGTCGAACCGTGCATATATCGTCCATGGACGCCTACGGTCGGGACATGGACGATTCATGAACGATACACGGACGGTTCGCGAATGATTCATGAACGATGTACATGGTTTAATACTTGTACACGAGCGGTGACTATGTAAAGGAACAGGCATTGTCACTTGAATCCATTTTGTCACGCGTTAACATCACCAGCTATGGATAATGTATGCCATATATGTTCTAAGACATTAAACAGACCACAGTGCTTACGAAGACATGTGAAATAAATACATGATCAAACTGTACGTCAAGATGTGAGACCGGGACGAGCATCACTTGGGCCATCAAGTATTTACAAACCTATATGAAAAGGGTCTAAATTCGATAGTAAAGAAAACCTTTATATACAAGATGTTGCGAAACTAGTGCGTGATCCATTTACGACGAAACTCACAGGTCCTACCGTGAGTGGCAAAACCATATGGTAGATAATTTATTACCAGTACTTGATAACTACATGTATGAAGAACCTGGCCCGCAGGGATTTATCTACTGTTATGGCAAATGAGCAAATGGCATATTAAGGAGTTAAGGGGTACTTCGATTCCAGTGTAAAGATTTATTGATGAGTGTAGAGTTTAATGCAATGCTACAAACCGCCGTTCAAATATATCCAACATTACCCATCTATTTAAACCCCATCAACGGAGACATCGCAGGTTGATGTAAGTTTAATAGTTCGATGATTCACGATCATATCACTTTAAATTACCTACTGGGTTTAACTAACACACCCGATGGTATACATAGCTTACGTACAGTTCTGTATGCGTTACCTCTGAAAGCTTTAGATCATATAGCCGGAGATATAAAACAATCTGCGTCCAAAATCCATCCAAAATCACTAAAGTATGTCAAGGTTGTATCGTCCAGTGAACATAATCGAAACATCTCAAGATCGACTTTTCCTGACACTCAACTACTTAGATAAAGGAGTGAACTTTATTAATTTACCTCGAATCCTGAATGATCCAGAGGAACGCAACGCTGTACCAAACTATTTCAAGTTCACAGAACCTCCTTGCATTTCATATAAGTACACTAAATCTATAGCCACCAAAATATTCAATTACTCTAATGCTGTCAAGGAGTTTGACTGGAACTTATACACGTCAGAAAGCTATAGTTGTGATTGTGAATCGTCGAACTTTATCTATACATCATGCAAACATATTGTGACTGGTGACCTTGATGTGGTGAGTGATAATGACCTAAAATTACTCATGATGAAAGGACCTAAATATAGAGAGTCGAGAAGAATAAATATGAAGGCCGACCAGAAGATAGTCTTGTCTGCATTGGAACAGTACGTTATTGATTGGTCCAAGCGAGAAAAAGAACTTACAGTACTCGCTGATTGGCTGGACCTCACCAAGAGCAAGGTTGTTGAAACAAACCGCCATATTGACAGAAGTCCACTTCCCCAAGCCAAACAAGTACTGAGAAACCTCAATTCGCAAGAAGTTCTAGCAAATCTCCAGAGGAAATTCGTCACAGTCCCAAGAGACAAAGCTCCAAATAATATAATATTCAAACGTAAATATTATTATTACCAGGTGCTGGTTAAAGAATTGAGTGTAGACATATCATCATCAAATACGTCTACTTACTCCCAAACTGCATTTACTTTGGAAGATTTATTTAACAATCACAAAACGTTTCTCAGTGAAAGTGGTATTTGTCTTCCAACCAATCATAACGACAAACCTAAAGTATACTGGACTCTCAAAATGCATAAATCACCATACAAAGCTAGATTCATAGCTGGTTCTAGATTTACAAGCGTCTAGTCCGTCATTCATAATCCAGCCGTCGTCCATTAGAGAATATCCGCGTCCATAATCCAAAGACCTATTCTATATTCCATATAACAGTATTAGCACCAAATTCAAAAAGACAATCATAGTATACATAAACTTAGGCTTGTTTCCTGCAAGAGAGAAGCGGTCAACAGTTTTCAATGATGCCGGCAAGACATCATGATGTTCCAAAAATATCAAATCCGTATCGCTGATCAGTATTCTTAATCCATAATATTCGTTGTAAAGTCGTCATCTAAGAATGATGTATCTCAGTCACGCTTTGATTGTGACTGTTCATATGAGTACCATGAGGATCTTGAAGTACATGGGTTCATACGGCCCCTAGCCCCGGGTTAAGCGGAATTAGACACAAGTTACGAAACGTAGCGCCATAGATCTTGCACGCTACGTTCGTATTTTGCTATCAGCATGCGATATGTATCGCCAAATTTGAGAAACTTTGAGTGGAGGCGCTTGGTGGAATAGCCCTGTTTTATAAGTTTCTGCAACAATGTTTTGTGACGTTGATTAAAATCGTCACATTTAACACAGGATCTAGCAAATGCTACTAAGCGAGATATGTATACGCCATATGCAGGTCCCACTGGAATATTACTATCCAGAAAGGGATAGTTTACGATGTCGAAATTGTAATCATCTCTTTTGTCATAAAGTCGACGAGAGAGAATGCCCGCTTCATTTTTATAGAGATAGAGATCTACATAAGATGTGCCTGTAGGGCTATCTGTAGTTTCCTTCAAATCCAGTGAAGGTGGATATATATCCTTCACTGCGTCATTTATATAGCGATTATCCACAGCGAGAAGATCGTCTATATAGCGTTTGGTGAATGAGAAGGAACGGGCTTTGAATGGATCGGCACCTCTTCCCACTTCCCTTATATGTGTTGTAATTTTTACCTGTATATGGCGAGATTCTGCTGGTGTACGTTTCGTCCCCGAGGCCCGCCCCCTGTACAGACCTTTTGGTCTTTGATGTATGTTGGCATTTGTGGGAAGTTGATGCTGGGTCGACATCGGGCCTTACACATTATATGTGTTGTAATTACACATTAGTCTTTTGTGTTAATTACCGTCATTTACATCTGACGACGATACAGCTCACCAATCTCCAATGTACGAGTTGTCAGAGTGAAACAGCTCACCAATTACCAGTATACGAGTTGTCAGAGCATTTCCATCATAGCTCTCTAGATTTGTATCTTATACCGCTTATGCCGGTGCTAGGGGCCGTGTGGTCATATCATCCAAGTTGCCACATGAACAGGTACAATAAAAGCGTACCTGAGATACAACACATATCACGAATCGTTAGATTCTTGGTATGTGCTTTAGAATAGGTTTACCAGAAGACTATTCTGTGAAGTCATGTGACGCAGTCAGTATGTCGGCACCTCTTTCCACTTCCCTTATATGTGTTGTAATTTGAAAGCGCCTGCATATAGTCATATTCATAAGAGAACAGATACAGGTCAGCCAACAGGGGTGCACAATTAATACCCATTGGAATACCTATATGCTGCTGATATATTGTGTTACCAAATTTCACATAGATATTTTTAATGAGAAATTCGAGCAACTCTATAAACAAAGAAACATCCCATGAATGATATCTCTTGTATGTAGTCGAGCTAAAGAATGCTTTATGGCTTCCGACATTAATATATCTACGATCAGTTTTCTTGAACACAGATACTATTAATGAACTTATACGGTCAATAAGGTCCTGATGAGGGATTGTAGTATAGAGAGTCTAGAAATCCCATGTGGATACATGTCTGTACGGTATGTGACCTTTAGCATCAAGTTCTTCCGTAAGACATTTTGAGTTTTTCAATATCCACATACATTCAACGCCAGAGTTCTTAGAAGTAGTGGCGCAATACCGTTCCCAAAATGCTTTTACCTCCTGAAGGGCCCTCGTCAATAGGGTTGAAAGAAGCTTGGTGGTGCAGCTTCTAGAACCAGCTATGAATCTAGCCTTGTATGGTGATTTATGCATTTTGGGAGTCCAGTATATTTTTGGTATGTCGTTATGATTGGTTGGAAGACAAATACCTCTTTCCCTGAGAAACTTTTTGTGATTGTTAAATAGATCTTCCAGAGTAAATGCAGTTTGGGAGTAAGTAGATGTATTTGATGAAGATATGTCTATACTCAATTCTTTAACCAGCACCTGGTAATAGTAATATTTACATATGAATATTATATTATTCGGAGCTTTGTCTGCTGGGACTATGACGAATTTACTCTGGAGATTTGCTAGAACCTCTTGCGAATTGAGGTTTCTCAGTACTTGTTTTGCTTGGGGAAGAGTACTTCTGTGAATATGGCGGATTGTTTCAACGACCTTGCTCTTGGTGAGGTCCAGCCAATCAGCGAGTACTGTAGGTTCAACTTTTTCTCGTTTAGACCAATCAGTAGCGTACTGTTCTAATGCAGACAGGACTATCTTCTGGTCGGCCTTCAGATTTATTCTTCTTGGCTCTCTATATTTAGGTCCTTTCATCAGGAGTAATTTCAGATCCTTATCACTCACCACATCAAGGTCACCAGTCACAATATGTT
>JAVTVY010017885.1:0-77542 GCA_036873755.1 Hanleya hanleyi | reverse complement strand
ACTGCTGGAGAGGATTCCCTTTTTCCCCGGTTGGAACAGAGTGGAGGTCCCTATGTCACACTCTGTCCACCCTTATGGATGGCACTGAAAGATGTACTCCCCGAGGTGGATGACTTACTACACCCCGAGGTGAAAGAAGGGACTGTGGCTATCCGGAGGCTTACACCTGACTGCACCCTATTGTTGTACCCCAAACGAGTAGACCTCATCGATAGCGGACTTAGGTGTTGGTGTACGCCTGAACCCAAAGCGCACGTATCTTTGTCACCGGAAGGATGGACTACCTTGAAACGGGTGTTGTTGGGTGACCTGCACGGTGATAGCATTCACCTGTGTGACGACGTCTACATTTTCTGCGGTCCCTTTTTCGCTCGACTCCTCTGTCTGAACGACGGTGGTTTTACCCTGGACCCCGATCTATGGACGGCTTTGGAACAAGTAGTCCCCATTGTCGATAAGGTACTATCTCTATAGGAGCCACATAACCAATCAGAATAGTACTATCACGGACTACACCCGTAGAGCTACATCTAGGCGCGCATGTGTGACATGGTCTATAAAACACGTCCCTCTGGACCCCACACCTTCATTTCTACGGTTGCAGAGCCATGACGAAGATCCAGCCCTATGCGACTCGCATTTTACAGCATGCCACCGTGGTTAATTTACTCACGGGTTACCGAGCAGTGGTCCGGTCCATGTTTGCAGATGGCGACGACAACGAGGGGCGACGCCAGATCCTGAACGAGTTCACAGAAGCGGTCCTCGACAGAGTGCACTCGATGGAGAGGTGTGCCATCACTCACCACTACTGGACTATGACAGCCATCCTTGATGTTCGGGCTATGGACCACGAGCACTCACGCCGGAACCAGCGACGGCTGGTTGGCCTCACAATAGTCTGTGCCCTATTGATCCTGGCGCTGTGGCATTGACAGTGGGACCTCACCATAAATACGAGGGTCAGACAGAGTGTGTGTCATTGACCGTTCGTCATTGGATCAAGCATGTCACCAGTCCTACGAGCCATCCTTCCCCTTACACCTCGGGTGGGGTTACACGTCTATGAAGATAAAGTCACCCTCGTGGAAGACCGTGAAGATGATTGCTGGTCGCGCGCTGAGACCGTCTCGAATACGGTTACGCTACACCGTGACGGCTGGACCAAATTTAAACGGGTGTTGAGCGGCGAGCTCCACGGACACCTCATCCACATAGACAATGCCATCTACGCACACCGTGGACCCTTCTCCCCACCCCTGGGCCGCTACCAAGACCCTACGCGAGGCTTCACCCTAGACCCCGATCTGTGGACAGCCTTCGAGAAAGTGGTGCCCATCGTGGACCAGCTGTTTACACCGGACGAGCGGTCATCAGACGAGTTGGAGTGGGCTCGTGCCCTGAGAGAAGCGGCGGCAGAGCCCAATGAACAAATGTCTAGCCATGAACCAGACGACGATGCCATTGATTACCCGGCTAGACTCAGTCAGCCCAGTGACATGACCACCCGATCCTTTGATCTCACGGGGTTCTCCCTATAAATACGAGAGACAGTCAAATCTGGTACTATTCACGTACTGACCATGACGGAGCATATAATACGGGCGTATCTCGGCTTGACCCCCGAGGTTTTCCTGCACGTCTATGCGGATAAGGTCGAGATCATGGAGGATGTGGGAGACATCTGTGATGCGGACCCTACACAACCGTGCCCGGCCCACATTCGTCTGTCCCGGGAGGGCTGGACCAAATTCAAACGGGTGTTGTCTGGTGAACTGGACGGCGACCTCATCCACTTGTGTCATGATGTGTACATCCGACGCGGCCCTTTCTTTGCTCAATTGGCTCGGCTAGATGGGGGTACAGTGCATTTTACCCTTCAGCCTGATCTATGGTCTGCATTGGAAGATGCCGTGGTAGATGTGGATCAAGTGCTTATCAAGCGGTCATCAGACGAGTTGGACTGGTCATTTACCATGGACACTGTGGAAGCCAACGAAGAAAATCAGAAAGAAACTCCGGCCCAAGATATACCCGTTATAAATAAACGATAGAGCCAGGGCCCATCATCATTTGTCACCATGAAGCGCTGGGAGAAGGTGTTGGATAACTTATACTACAGTCCCGACAGTCCGGCGGCCTATATTGCATTGTCGACTCTCTATCGAGCGGCCAAACCCCAGGGGATACAACGTGCCCAAGTCCGAGATTGGTTAAAAAAACAAGACACCTATTATACCTTATATCGATCTGTCCGTCGCCATTTTCTACGGAACCGGGTCATCGTGGGAGGAATAGATGCCCAGTGGCAAGCGGATTTGGTCGATATGAGCGCCTTTGCCAAACACAAAGATGGGGATCGGTATATCTTGACGTGCATCGATATCCTGTCGAAGTATGCGTGGGTGGTACCCATCCGGACGAAAACGGGGGCGAATCTCATAGCGGCGTTCAAAGACATCTTCAAGACCGGGCGTAAACCTTTGTATTTGCAAACCGACGAAGGCACGGAATTCCTCAACAGACCGTTCCAACAGTTTCTGAAAGCCCAGAAGGTGTTTTCTTCCATACGTACAACGAGACCAAGGCTTCCGTGGTGGAAAGGTTCAACAGGACATTCAAAGGCCGCATGTATAAATATTTCACCTATAAGAATACAAGGCGGTACATCGATGTTCTCCCGAAACTTGTGAGTGGTTACAATCGAGCCCATCACCGGAGTATAGAGAGCCCCCATTACCGTGACCCAACGCAATGAAGCCCAAGTCCGGCGTGTCTTGTACCCCAGGCAATCGCAGCGAACGACGAAGGCGGTGTACAAGGTCGGGGACCCTGTACGGATCAGTAAAGTCAAAGGTCAATTTGAAAAAAGTTACTTGCCCAGCTGGAGCGATGAGCACTTCCTGATTAAACGGCGCCTACCCCAACAGCAGCGAGTCTATGAACTGGAAGATCTTCAAGGGGAACCGTTGCTAGGGACGTTTTACGAGATGGAATTACAGCCTGTCGTAAAAACACAGCAAGACTACTACGCGGTGGAGCAGATTTTGAAAACGGAACGTCGACGTAACAAACTGTTTCATTTCGTCAAATGGCAAGGCTGGCCCAGTTCCTTCAATTCCTGGGTCGCTGCCAACCAGGTGAAACGACTATAAAGCCAGACACCACTACCGTCATCCTTCATTCCACGTTCCACCACGGTGCTATGGACAAGCAGCAGCTGCCTCTGAACACAGCGTCTCCCAAAACGCGCAAAGCGCAAGTGGGCTTTGTGGTAATAGTGCTAACCCTGCTGAGTGTGTTGTACGGAGGTGTGTTTTACGACGTAGCCTATGTCAGCACGCTACTTAACCAACTGAGAACACCAGCCATCAGTGAAACCAGTCTACAGATAGCACCAGTCAACCTCGTATCGAGCCCAGTCACCACCACACCCCGTGTACAAGTCGCGTCGAGATCCACACCAAGCTCCACACCTACACCAAGAACACCCACTACGTCTGAAAACCCACCGTATTTCATCCCTCACAGTGAACAGACAACGACGACCGACGTTATACCCACCACCATCATCACTCACAGTGAACAGACAAAGACGACCGGCGTTGTACCCACCACCACCACTCCAGTTCACTCGTACGAAATTTACAAGAGCGGATTACCACGACAGCGGATACACCTCCAACCATGGACCCCCGTTGGCAACATCCCTTCACTTGCGTCATCGCAGGACCGACGGGCTCCGGCAAAACGCACTTCGTCAGGAAGCTCCTTCAACACGCCGACAGCATGATCACCCCATCCATTGCCCGAGTCGTGTGGTGTTACGGAGAATGGCAGGCAGCGTATGCAGCAATGCCCCACATCACGTTCGTGGAAGGCCTACCCAACCTGGCCGATTTGGAACCCGACACCTTGGTGGTTCTGGATGATCTCATGGCGGAGACGGATGCGCGGGTCACCCAACTCTTTACCAAAGGCAGCCATCATCGACGTCTCAGCATCATCTACATTGTGCAGAATCTGTTCAGTAAAAACAAAGAACATCGGAACATCAGCTTAAATGCCCACTACCTGGTGGTCTTCAAAAACCCGAGAGATACCACTCAACTGCTGCACCTGGCGAAACAGATGTATCCCGGCCGCACACCGTTTGCGTTGGAAGCCTTTAAAGATGCCACAACCCCTCAGCACGGGTATATGCTCTTCGACCTCAAGCAAGTCACCCCCGACCACCTTCGACTAGGAACCGGCATCTTTCCCGGAGAGGCCCACCACGTGTACATGCAATAATAATGTAAACACACCCACAGTGGCTCCCCCAGCTGGAGTGTGTGTTTGATGATGGGGATAATAAAAAGAATGAATACCACAGCATGGTTGACTTTGTCTCTGTTCTCTGAGGTAGATAAAAAGGGCAGAGTTGTGGGTTCTGGCATTAGTTGTACATGATGTCTGCGCGAGTACGGAAGCACGCTCCCACGCTCCGTGTATTGAAGACGGCCCCACCCGAGTTGGTCAGAACTATTGTACGCGGTGCGGACCCTGACCTTGTACGCTGTCTGTGCGAGATCGGGTACAACCTGTTAAAAGGCAACGTTCCACTGACTCCGGCTCAGAAGACCAAGTTGGTCAAGCATAAGACAGGTCTCCGAACCCTAGTCCAGAAGCGGGTCCCTCAAACACAAAAGAAAAAGGTGTTACAGAAAGGCGGCTTTCTCGGGGCCATCTTAGCACCGTTGGCTGCTTCCGTGTTGGGTCCAGTATTGGGTGGACTCTTCGGCCGACAATGAACCACACGAAAAAAATGGTCCTCGTAGAACCACGGTTCCTTCAAAACCTCCAATCGGCCTACCCTGTCCCAGACCATAAACACCCTCGGAGAGATGCAACAGATCTTACAGAGACCGGGGTTAAGCGACAGTGAGAAAGTACAAGGGTACAATGAGACGCTTCAACGGTACATGACGTTCATGGACCAATACAAAACCTTCTCTACCCCACCACCACCACAGCCACCACCACGTGACACACCGCCGACCTCAGCATCGCTCCAACAGCCGCCATTACCAGGGGTAGCACCCACAGCCCCACAGTGGGTGGAAGACGAAGTGCTGAAGAGTGTACCTGCATCGTTCAAGAAACAAGCTGGCCTGGTATTACAACGGATGAAACAGAATCCTAACATGACTTGGAATGATAAAGGCGAACTACTGATACAGAATCAGGTGGTTCCCGGCACCCACATGACGGATTTAGTGAATGACCTGATACGTAAACGCAGGTCGCACACGGATCCTCGAGGATGCGAGGTCTTCGCTCAAGGCTTGAAAGACATGCATGTACCACAGGAATTGGTGGGGAACCCCACCGCTGGGCCTTTACGCAGCGAACCCAGCAATCGCCGAGTGGCCCACTACCTTCTTGGGAATCCGAATGGGAACCGGAGTCACCCCCCAAAACACCACCACCACAACGGGCACCTTCTTTTCAGACCTTTAAAAAACCATCCTTGATCAGGACACCCCACATCTCCAGAGCCGTGACACGTAGCAAGTCAACGCGACGAACACGACGCCGGACACAACCGCCCAAGGCCTGGAACATCTATTAAAACCAACAGCAGCAGCAGGACAGCTCAGTCGCCATGTTTTACCTCACCCTACCCAGTAACAGTTCGCTGGATGTGTTTCCTGACAACACCTTGGCCAAGTACGTGACCCAGTTACCGCAACCGTTGCATTTACCTGGGCGCTGGGAATGTGGCCTCGTGGATATCCAATACCCTTACTCGTGGTACAACGTGCGAGCCAATGAAGTGTGGTACGAGGTGACCTACGAAGGAAAAGGATTATGGACGCGGATATTCTCTAATGGACGACGGCTGGATTATGAATGACGGAGTAGACGCTTGTAACCCGACTCACCCTCCCCGAAGGCCAATACGATACTCCCAAGGAGTTCATGGGTGGGCTGTCAAGACTGTTGCATTATAAGGCTCTACGGGAGGTCACGAATACTTCAAGACCCATCAAAGCCTATCCCTTCAAGAATCACGTGGACTTCGATTACAACGCACACAACGACAAGGCACAGCTTATCGTCACTGCCAACGCGAGTGTCGTACTGAGTCCTATCCTACAGCAAATGCTGGGTTTCGATCTACAGACGTTCGCTGGTCCCACCGCCCACCAAGGCGAGATCCCGATGGATATGAAGTCGGGTATGTACGGACTCTACGTCTACTCGGACGTGGTGGACAACCACATCGTGGGCGATATCAACACACCTCTGTTACGGGTGGTGCCCATTAAAAAGACGTATGGAGATCAAGTCACCCACAGTTTCACTCACATGCTCTACCTACCCGTACGACAAACCGACATCAACACGATCACGGTGGATATAAGAGATGACACGGGACCACCGGTGGCATTCGAACGCGGGAAAGTGGTGCTGACACTTCATTTTCGACAAGCACGTGCTCCCCACTTTGTATAATGAAGGTGCCTTACGAGTGCGATGCACGTAGCTATATGGACTATTATGCCCAACAGGCCGGCGGTGGCCTTCCGGTATTTAGTGGTGCACGCATGCAACGAGGACATGGACTGGGGAACATACTCGGGAGCATCGTCAAAACGTTCCTGCCGTTGGTGACGCGTGGGGTGAAAGCAATCGGCAAACAAGCGGTACGCAGTGGACTGCAAGTCGCCGGTGATGTCTTGGGGGGTACGGCACCCAAAGAAGCCTTGAAACGGCGGGCCAAAGAAGCAGGAGGCGTCTTAGTGGCCAAAGCACAACGCACCGTAGGGAATAAAAGACCTGCACCACCGAGACCACGCACCAGTCGACGACCGACCCAGCGACGACGCACATCGAAGACCCAGGATATCTTTTCTTAAAACATGTCCTTGATCCACGCAGAGTCCTGTCCCTCCACCAACAGTGAATTTGATTTGTGGACCGTGCCGCCCACACAGACCAGTGCCGAACAAGGATTATGGGTGGAGCATCTCCCGCTCTCCAGCATCAACGAAACAGGGCCCATCGAGTTCACCATCAGTAATGTGGATACGGCCTATGTGGATTTAGCCCATACATACTTGTATGTGAAAGCCAAGATCGTCAATGGAGATGGCTCCAGAATCGTGGACCAAGCAACGGTGGGCCCGACGAATCTCTGGCTGCACTCGATGTTTCAACAGGTGGATATATTTCTGAGCGACAAACTCATCAGTGACTCGACCAACACGTACCCCTATCGAGCCTACATCGAGATGCTGTTGTCGCATGGGCGAGAGGCTAAAAAATCTCAACTGACAGCCGCTTTATTCTACCAGGACACAGCCCAGCACATGGGCGTAGAGAACGACAATGTGGGATATAACAAACGGAAGGCTTTGACCGCGAACGGCGTCTCGGTGGATCTCATGGGTCGACTGCACGCAGACATGTTCATGCAAGACCGGTACCTCTTGAACAAGATCCCCATCAAAATCCGACTGATACGGGCGCCTCCGACCTTCGCCTTGATGGCCACTAACGTAGACGGGCATGCAGCTGACTATAAGATTGTCATCCAAGACGCAGTCCTGTATGTCCGAAAAATGAAACCGAATCCAGCCGTTCAATTGGGACACCTCAAAGCCTTGGAAACAAAACCAGCCCAGTACCCTATCCGACGTGTGCAAACCAAAGTGTTCTCTGTGTCTGCTGGAAATATGAACGCCAACAAAGAAAACCTTTTCCTGGGGGAACTACCCAAGCGATTGATCCTGGCCTGTGTGGAAAATACCAGTTTCAGCGGAGCCTACCCAGAGAACCCGTTTGACTTTAAACATTTCGGCATCAATTTTGTGGCCCTGCATGTGGATGGACAACAGATCCCAGCCACGGCCTTAACACCGAACTTTGGGCGCGCGAATTTCATTCGAGCCTATCAGAGCCTGTTTACAGCCACCGGTCGAATCAACCAGGACGAAGGGAATATGATCAGTCGGGAGGACTACGCGAACGGATACACGTTGTTCTGTTTCGATCTGACCCCCCACCTTAGAGAACGACCATCAGCTGGCCCTCGCCAAGCAAGACAATTTACGGTTGGAAATCCACTTTGCACGAGCCCTCCGGAGCACCGTCAATGTGATCTGCTACGCCGAGTTTGACAACATCATTCAAGTGGACAAGGCGCGCAACGTCCTGTGTGACTTCTCCACCTAACATGGATACAGACCAGATAACCACCGTGCTGGAGAATGACCCAGAGACACGTATGGTGTTTCAAGGGGTGTTCGCCCGAGATGTGTTCCCAGTAGACCGCATGTATCCTGCTGCATACGTTCTCAACACGGACCCGATGGATCGGCCCGGTGAACATTGGGTGGCCGTGTACTTGACAGAACAGCAGGGCGAATACTTTGACCCGTACGGCCTGCCACCCCTCCATCCCGATTTAACAAACTTCATGGATCAAGGTACAGAGACGTGGTGTTGGAACAGTCAACGTTGCAAAGCCTGCCCAGTAGCGTGTGCGGACAATATTGCTTGTTTTACCTGTACCATCGATGCCGGGGAAGGACCTTATCTACCATCGTACAGATGTTTGACGAGTACCCCAAGGCCGAGGACCGCGATGTACTCGTATATGACTGGGCCGCCCATCATTTCAATGTACAAGCCCCGTTCTGGGCTTAAGTTCTTTCCATGTACACAAGCCAGCTGTTCTGGGCTTAAGTTTACAAGCCCCCTGTTCTGGGCTTCAGTTCTTTCAATGTACAAGCCCCCTGTTCTGGGCTTCAGTTTTCACGTGGTTGTTCTCACGTTGTTGTTGTTACTGAATAAAGAACAAAATGAGATCTCACCAAAAAACCCTGTCTTGTGTGTTTTCTATATGAGCATAATGCATGAAACTGGCTTTGAACACCGTATTAGCCAATCAGTGGCCTAGAATGGAGCCAAAGGTAACCCATCCATGTCCAGAAAACATTACCCGGGTGTACAAGAACCCGGATATAGGCGCGGACGTAGACCAAAGCATCCCAGTACCCGGATGTAGGCGCAGACGTGAGCGAAATTCTAGCACCCGTCCATTGGTTCTTTTATCGATCGCTCATTGGCTCTTTTTCTCGACCGCTGATTGGTACAAATGGAACTGCCCATCCTTCCCAGGTTAATTTACAATCCCCTTTTGGGGTTCAAGCTCTGTATATCGATGCCGCAACATTGTCTCCGAACCTTGCCGAAAGGGAGACCTTGGACCTTTTGACCTGGATGTGACCTTTGACCTTTTGCCCCGACATTCATCCGCGCACTGCCGGTGATGACGCGCGCGCGCGCTGCGGCCGGAGTAACCCGCGCGCTGCGGCCGAGGCGGGCCGGGCCGGGCCGGGCCGGGAAAACCCCCGGAGGTTGAACATCTGGACGTCTAAGAGAATATTGGAACTCTTCTGGGGTTGGAGGTGAAACCCGGAAGTGACGTCACAACCCACGTGACCTGCGCAGCAGAATGGAAACGACACCCTAGTCTAGCCCCCTCACATAGGCTTCACATGGATACCTCACTCGATCCCATCGGCCCACTAGTGGCCCACCTAGACCCCACAACGTCTATTTCCATACCCTTTGTCCACTGCGCATGCGCAGAGTGACGATATTTCAACCCCGCACCCACCCCATCAGATGCCCCTCACATAGGCTTCACATTGATACCTCACTCGATCCAATCGGCCCACTAGTGGCTCCCCTAGATCCCAAAACGTCTATTTCCATACACTTTGTCTATTGGTCATGCGCAGAATGACGATATTCCTACCCCACATCCATCCCATCGGTTGCCCCCTCACATAGGCTTCACATTGATACCTCACTCGACCCCATCGGACCATTAGTAGCCCACCTAGATCCCAAAACGTCCACCCCGTATGGACCTATACACCCATAGCCATGCAGTATAGGCCTATGGGCCTACCCAGGCCTCGGTGACTTTTTCCAAAAATTTCACCGTTTCGCTCCGGGACCCTTCCCATCGTGTTCTAAATGACGAGACGTGAAAAACAAATCCAAGCAACCCATATCACAATGAACGTGTGTGAATTTCCCAGGTTGGACCTATGCCCCCCATGGCCAGCCTATGGACCTATATACAGACCTCGGTGACTTTTCCCAAAAATTTCACCGATTCGCTCCGGGACCCTTCCCATTGTCATTTTATTGGCGAAAGGAGAAAAACGAGACCCCACAAACCATAGTAAAGCCCACGAAAAAAATTGACCATCCCCATACCCCATACAGGCATTTTCCCTTATATTGTATAAGACAGACCCCTATTGTAGGGGTAAAGTCCGTATTCCGCTTTGTATAGTTTCGGGAAAAAATCCGAATTTTACATGCACCCACCCCATTGACTTGATAGGCAGGTCCCAATAAGCCCGGGGACCGATATTAGCCCTTTTGACTAGGGTTGATAGATGTTTTCCCCTATTTTAGGGGTAAAGTCCGTGTTCCGCTTTTTATAGTTTCGGGAAAAAAATCCTAATTTTACATGCACCCACTCATGACTGGATGCCCCTTCACGAATGCTTCACTTTGATACCTCACTCGACCCAATCGGACCATGCAGCGTATTTCAAGTCTAGGGACTACTTTTTCTCCGCGGAAGCTTTTTCCCGCCCCCTGGTGGATGCAAGAGTTATCTCCCCCGGCAAAATGAGACTCGAAACCCTCTTTCCCTACTACTTGTGTGGTTAGGACTGTCTGTAATTTCCTTCAAATCTAGTGAAGGTGGATATGTACGAGCTTTCATTGAACCCGCCCACTGCCCTCAGGGGCATGCCCCCACCCCAGGGGATCTGAGCCGACCCTCATATATTCTATATCTATAGGTTAGCCGGACATGAATATCCCTACCACGTGACGTAAATCAGAATCAGCCAGGCAGGAACACCCAAAGGAGCCGCAGTGATTACATGAAATAGGGAGATCGCATGCCCTTTCTATACTACTCATCGCGCACTATTCATCGCGCATGCGCAGTCGACCCATTCTACTGTAGGGTGCAAGCCCGGCCCATGGAATCTCAGGTAGTGAAAATCTCAGGTCTCTCGCCCCACCCTATCCCGCGCCACACCTATGCGACCGCTGTGCCCTTTCTATACTACTCATCACGCATGCGTAGTCGACGCATTCTACTGTAGGGTGACCAAGGGAGCTCATGAAGTAGGAGGAGGAGGAGGAGGACACGCCACGGATTAAGAAGTGAAACCCACATGTCTCTTGCCTCCCTGACCGGCTTCTTTAGTAGTGTAATGAGTAAAGCGGAGTAGGAGGAGGAGGAGGAGGAGTCGGACATGCCACGGATTATACTAGGAATATTATTCACTGTGTCATTTAATAGCGATTATCCACATCGTCTGATGAATGAGAGGGGACCGGCTTTGAAATGCTCGGTTTTTGAAAGCGTCTGGACATAGTCGTATTCATAAGAGAACAGATATAGTTCAGTCAAAATTCGTACCCATTGCGATAAATATATACGCTGTTGATATATTTTGTTTACTTACATATTATGAATGAGAAATGAAGAAGCATGCCATGAATGATATGTTGTTCACCTAAAGAATGCTTTATGGCATAGATGGCATTAATATATTCGCGATCAGTTTTCCGTAACATCGGGACTAATAATGAACCAAGACGACCAATCAGGTCCTGATGAGGGATTGCACGGTGTGTGTCCTTTCGCATCAAGTTCTTCCGTAAGACATTTTGAATTTTCAAATGTCCACATACATTCAACGCCAGAGTGGCGCAATGCTTTGCCCAAAAGGCAAAGTTCTTCTGTAAGACATTTAAAATCTCTCAATATCCACATACATTCAACGCCAGAGTGTGTAGAAATAGTAGCCCAATACATTTCCCAAAACGCTTTTACTTCCTGAAGTGTCCTCGTTTCAGAGTCAGCTTTGAATCTATCTTTTTATGGTGTTTTATGCATTTTGGAAGCCCAGTACACTTTTGGTTTATCATTATGAATAGTTGGAAGACAAATACCTGTTTGTGAGTACTGTAGGTTAAACTTTTCCTCGCTATGATCACTCAGTAATCTACTGTTCCAATGCAGTCGAGACTACCGTTATCGAAACAAAATCCTGAGTAATTGCTGGGAAAAGTCCATGACATGCTAGGATTTTGGCGGGATGTGCTGGGAATTTGCTGTGTAGCGAATCTGCATTGTTGAGGATTTGCTGGGTGATGGATTCGGATCTGATGTCGTTTGTCGATTGACGGGCAAATTGTAGGTAGTGCTCGGTTAATGGTGGGCATCAACTGATATGAACAAATTACAACACATATAAGGGAAGTGGGAAGAGGTGCCGACATACTGACAGAGCCACATGACTTCACAGTATAGTCTTCCGGTTAACCTGTTCTAAAGCACATACCAATAATCTAACGATTCGCGATATGTTTTGTATTTCAGGTACGCTTTTATTGTACATGTTCATGTGGCAACTTGGATTATATGACCACACGGCCCCTAGCACCGGCATTAGCGGTATTAGATACAAATCTAAAGAGCTATGATGAAAATGCTCTGACAACTCGTATATTGGTAATTGGTGAGCTGTTTCGCTGTGACAACTCGTACACTGGGGACTGGTGAGCTGTATCGTCGTCAGATGAAAATGACGGCATTTAACACAAAAGACTAGTCTGTAAGACCCGATGTCGACCCAGCATCAACTTCTCACAAATGCCAACATATATCAAAGACCTAAAGGTCTGTACAGGGGGCGGGCCTCGGGGACGAAACGTCCACCAGCAGAATCTCGCCATATACAGGTAAAAATTACAACACGTAAAAGGGAAGTGGGAAGAGGTGCCGACATACTGAAAGAGCCACATGACTTTACAGCATAGTCTTCCGGTTAACCTATTCTAAACCACATACCAAGAATCTAACGATTCGTGATATGTTTTGTATCTCAGGTACGCTTTTATTGTACCTGTTCATGTGGCAACTTGGATGATATGACCACACGGCCCCTAGGACCGGTATAAGCGGTGTTAGATACAAATCTAGAGAGCTATGATGGAAATGCTCTGACAACTCGTATATTGGTAATTGGTGAGCTGTGTCGTTGTGACAACTCATACACTGCTTTGAAAGTGCTGAAAGAAACAAAGTCAGTGGTGGAAAAGTGCTCAGCACCCTTTCAAAGAAACAAAGTCAGTGGTGGAAAAGTGCTCGGCACCCTTTCAAAGAAACAAAGTCGGTGGTGGAAAAATGCTCGGCACCCTTTCAAAGAAACAAAGTCAATGCTGGGAAAGTGCTGGGTAACTTTTCAGTGAAATAAGAAACAAAATCAATGCTGGGAAAGTGTTGGCTATCCTTACAGAAACTCTCTCGGTTTTAACCCTTTCTTTCCATTTGGCAACGTTGTGTATTTACGCCACTTCATCTCAGATCAATGGTCGCTTGGCAACGATGGGCTGAAGCGGTAATCTAGGGCAGTGCACCTATTGATATATGACAGAGTTTCCTCACAGATCAACTTTTATGCCGTCACATGACACACTGAAACATGGTCACCCTCTGAAGTAAGAATTCTGCTCCCACGCGATGTAAGTTTATGATCAAATTTCACCCATAAACTTGCTGCATCTAGAATTTGTTTTGTGTCAGTAAGAATATTTAACACATAGGCTTTGCCATGCCATAAGATTTATTTCTTTCCATCTTGTCAGTTTACACAGCGAGCATGCGCAATTTTTGACGTTGTCATTTGGCAACATCGAGAAGATTCGATCTCTGAAATTGGTACTTTAGTACGAGTCTGTTTTGTTCTAAATTCCAATACATGTGTTTATTTGCAGATGGCTAAATCATATATATTTTCGCTATCGCAAAGGCTAGAGGGTTGGAACTTACCACACTGTACAAGAATATGTAAAACAAAATCCAAGATGGCCGCCATAATGACGTCATCACAGTGACGTCATATTCAAAAAGAGCATTTTTGGACGATTTTTTCGTCAGAATGTTCGAAGTTTTTATTTTTGGTTTTTCCTCGAAAAAACTGCATGTTAAATTAGTAAATAATAGTCTGATATGAAATAAAATATGTTTTACCCACTTTTCCATGCAGAAAAGCAAAAAAAGAAAAATTGATGAAATCTGACGAAAACATCACTTTGCTGGTACCCCACATGGTCGCCATTTTGAATGTACCCATGATCCTCTGCTCGCGGGGTCATGCAAATAGGCCCAAAATGACCCTATGTCTGTACAAATTCCAACAAGATGTCAGTTCATAATTCGACTGAATCGGGAAATCGCCCATATATTTGTCAGTCCGTATAAGTAACTTGGTTGATTGGAACATTTGTACATGTGCAGATGAATGAATCTATCTTTGACTGTTTGAAATATAGCATTTTCATGCTTGATGATTTTTGTTATTATTTGAATAAAAACAGCAATAATTACCCCCAATAATTTGATAAAGGGATGCGTTTCATTATGACATATTCAACAAAATATCAAGCCATACGGTCTTATCTTCCCAATGTTGCCAAATGGCAACAATTCCCAGTTGCCATGGCAACGATATATCGAATAAATGAAACCAAAAATAGTTTCTATACCCGAAATATCAGATTTTTCTCACATCTGCATCTTGGTCCAGTACCCTCCCAAATGTTCCTCCAAGAGAGGTTTTGATCGCTCTCCTGGAATCTGGAAATGCCCGGGAGAGTCATATTGGAGAGATCACTCTCACAGTACTCTCGCAAAACAAAATCCAGGAGAGTAATTAACAGCTCCCACAGGCTGAAAATCAATACTGGGACAGTGCTGGAAATTCTTTCAGATAAATTGACAAAGCCCATGCTGGGAAAGTGTTGGGCATCCTTTCAGAGAAACACTGGAAAAATACTGGGCACCCAGCTTTCAAAGAAGCATGCTAAGCTAATACTGGGAAATTATTGGGCACCAAGGAAATGAAGTTGATGTTCATGGGCAAATGGAATATGAGCCTAGTAAAGTGACAACTGATGATACTTAAGGGAAAGGGGGCACCCTCTCAGAGGGAACAAAAATGAGTATGGATGGGGTTGTGACCATGCATATATGCCATCAGAACCGAACGAACTAAGTGCCCGGCAATTACTTGGTACGGTAACACTGTTTTTGCTGGGATAATGATGGGCAGTTCAGGGGCAAATGGTGGGATTTATATACTTTGTAACGATGAATTTCGTATGTTGGAATGAAAATGTCCAGTAAAAAGACTTTTTCTTTTATCAAGTACTGGTGGACATTTTGATTTTGTCCGAGTCATCTGCAATTTTAGTTCTATATATTTCATCATTACAGGGACATTTTAACAGTAGTTGGAATCAAATTTCACGGATAATTCGAGGAAAGACATTGAGTATCTGTTTGTGTTAGTATTTACAATACAAATTATTCAGTGGCAGAATTAATGCAGTGATCTATAATGACAGTGACAACAACAACATACAGTTGCCTGATAATCGAACTGCAACATGAATAAATTTGGGGAAAACACTGCCCTTGTGGTCCATTTTGGTCATGGAACAAATTATACTTAGAATATAAGTAGTTTGATGGATTACAGATTTTGTTGATGTATTTGAAAACTCCATTTTCCCAATTTGGTTGTTAACCCAGCATAATCTCAAGTAACTCAGGAGAACCCCAGGTCTTTTATGGTTGATGCCCAGCACAATCCCAACAGTCTAGCTTCTATGGATGACGGGGACCAGCACAGTTCCAGCAATCGACCAGAACGATGCCAGCATTCTTCTATAATTGGTGATGCCCGGCACAATCTCAGCAATGTTTGATGATGCCTAACGCAATCCCAACAGACTTCCATGGTCGAGGGTGCCCATCACAATGCCAGCGGTATCCTATCACAATTCCAGTCTTTTATGCTTGATGATCCCTATAATCCCAGCAGCTTTTTGGTTGATGATGCCCAGCACAATACCATCAGTCTTCTATGGTTCATGGTGCTCAACACAATACCATCAGTCTTTCATGGTTGGTGGTGCTCAGTACAATCCCAGTAGTATCCAAGCACAATCCCAGCGAACTTTTATGGTTGATGCCCACCCCAATCCCAGCAGATTTTTAGTTGATGATACCCAGCACAATACCATGAGTCTTCTATGTTTGGCGGCACCCAGCACAATTCCAGAAGTCTCCCCGCACAATCCAAGCAGTCTTCTATGGTAGGTGGTGCCCAGCACAATCCCAGCTCTCCCAGCACAATCGCAGCAATCTTCCATGGTTGATGGTACCCAACACAATCCCACGAGGGTTTTTTTTATGAGTGATGGTGCCTAGCACATTTCCAGCAGTATGCTATGGTAGATGGTGCCCTGCGCAATCCCAGCAGTCTTCTATGATTGGTGCTGCCCAGCATAATTCCAGCAGTCTCCCAGTACAACCTCAGGAGTTTTCTTTGGGTGATGGTACCCAGCACAATCCCAGCAGTCTTTTATGGTTGATGCTCAGCATAATCCCATCAGTCTTTTATGGTTGATGGTGCCCAGTGCAATCGCAGCGGTCTTCATTGATATAGCTACACTGAAGTGACTGTGTAGTATTAACGGTAGGATTGACATGTAAGGACAGTCGCAAGTGATGTCTCAAAAGGTCAATCGTCAACTTCAAACTAACATTGAAATAACTGTGGACTACTTTTTGTCAGCGCAAGCAGTGACCTCATCAGCACAGAAGAAAAGGACCGGGTCACTGCGGGAGGAAAAGGGCCGGGTTACGTAATCGAAACTATAGAGGTCAAAACCTTTCATGAAGATTTAGTCGAAGAGAAAGCAAAAGATAGATACTTGATCTTTTCCGGAAATTAAACAAATGCAAAAAGGAAATGTCAAGTATCCAACTTTCAACCTATTACTAGTACTCACCAAGCAAATATTGATCTAGGCGATTCATTTTTAACCATACAGTTGACTTTGTTTGATAGGCATTTAGAAGGCGGCATATATAACACAAGGCTATTCTATGGATAACAACTTCTTTATTGCTGTGGAGCTGACGTTTCGTTGGAGATACTTCCAACTTTTTCATAGCTAATGAAAACTTAGCTATGAAAAATTTGGAAGTATCTCCAACGAAACGTCAGCTCCACAGCAATAAAGAAGTTGTTATCCATAGAATAGCCTTGTGTTACATACAGTTGACACCAATTTGTAAACAATTTTTCCGTGTACCAATGAAGAAAGATAGATTTAGAAAATTGTTTTAAATTCTTTGTCAACTGTTTGGTTAAAATGAATCGCCTATGCCAATATTTGCATGGTAAACCTTCTTTATCTGTTTTTTTTTGCTGGAACTTTTTCCAGATTGTGTTTAATTTGCATTAGCCGGAAGAGTGACAGTTCAAATGGTAATTTGTTCGCTCTATTGTTGTGATTCAGGCTTACTCTCTCAGGATTTAACATTATCACAAGTCTAGGAACTAATTGCAGTGCCCATGCAATGACATTATCTTCAGACATACGCTTTTCAGCATTTTCCAAAATCCTCTTTAACAACAACAACAACAACAACAACAACAACAACAACAACACTCGCTTCACTAACTCCTTGACGCTCATCCGTTTACCAGTACAGATGATATTGGCGAGAGTACATGTACTTCGCTTAATACACAGGCTGACGTTGTGGTTCAGAACTTATCCCAAACGATCTGAAAACCTGTACCGGTTGTGTTGTGACAGTTGATTCTTTTATTCTTCTGTGAACTGTGAATTGTAAAAAACATTGTCTACACGGCAAAAGTTGCAATAGGAAATATTTGGCCGGACGTGTTTTATTATAGCTCCAAATCCTATCTCGAAACTTGCCTTCGAGTTCGTTACTGTAGGGCAACTACCTAAGTTCAATGAGAAAAGGATGACTCTATCCGTTTCTGCATTGATTATCGAAAGGTTAACCCTGTTAGGATGAGAGATGCTTATGGTATCATGCTTACAGACGAGGGGCAGAGGGCAAGGGTATATTTCACCAACCTTCCAAATTTACTGAGCTCTTTGAAGCCAGCTAGGATATTACTGGAAATTTTTCCACCCGTCATTTTTCCCACCCCGTAATTTTAGTGAAGGAAACTAAAAGTAAATTTGAGTTTGAGGTTAATATGAAAGCTGGTTCATTTCGCTGAGAAATGATGGACGTTTCTGTGTTCATTATCGGAAGCTGAGCTCTGGAACGGCGAAAGTTATCCCTCTAAAGTTCATCAATAATACGATTCCTGAAATATTCGCAGAAGAAAGGCAATAAAAACTCTCAATAAGACCAGGGAGAATCTGATCAACGAAGATGGAGGCAGCTCGCACTAAAATCGTACAGGGCGAGCTTTGGCTTCCCGACGTGGTATTGGATTCTGGGAACTAAATACACGAAAAGTTGATTACATTGTTTTGTCTTCTATGATCTCATTCGTTTGTTTCATTTCGTTTCCGCCATTCATTCGTCTTCACTACCAAGTTGCATGTATCTCTTGTCGAGCGCTAAGCAAGGAAATCCTCGACCTTTCCAGTTGTAGTCAATCTGATTAAACTCAGACTTAATAACCGCTCCTCTGTCGGACATATCGCTAATTAAGATCTGGGACAGTCTGTATCTTAAATCTGCCGCGCATGTCAGACTGGCGACCAATCACAGTCCAGCTTCAACGGGCGAATAGGTGCCTATCCGAGCAAATAATAATCTTCGGTGCGACAGATTTAAGATACAGACTGTCCCAGATCTTAATTAGCGACATTTTCAATAGACCGAGTTTTAATCGGATTGAGTTGTAGTTAACTTGGAACATTCTGCCTTGTGTTCAAACAGTAATCCATTATTCCCACAGATCAATTTCACATAAACTAGGATAACACTAAGTTCCGGAAACTGAAAAGTGACCCAACACTGACGCAAGTTGCCACATTACAACGATATCTGAAGGCTATGTGTACTCGCGGTGAAATTACCGAAGAAGAATATAAGACAATCAGACCTCAAAACGGGCATGCGGCCCGAGCATACGGGCTACCAAAAATCCACAAAGAATTTGATGACCTCCCTCCGTTTAGACCAGTTGTGGACAACATTGGCACAGCGTATTACGGTGTTGGAAAGTATCTAACAACGCTACTTAACCCGCTCACACACACAGATTTGAAACTTAAGGACTCATTTGATGCTGCCTCTCGAATACAAGCAATTCCAAAAGACTGGTTGGATAACGGTTACAAATTTGTTTCTTTCGATGTTGTGTCATTGTTCACAATGTACCTTTTGAAGGAAACCATAAATATTATCCTGGATCGTGTCTATAAAGACAAGAATATCACAACGAAACTGAAAAAACGGACACTTAAAAAGCTGATTACTGATTGTTGTACAAAAACACCTATTTCTTGTGAGTCAAAATTATATCAACAAACTGATGGTGTAATAATGGGTTCCCCTCTTGGGCCAGTTATGGCCGACATTATTATGTCTGAACTTGAAAAGACTGTCGTGGCACATTTATTAGAAACTGGTATTATTAAATCTTATATGCGGTTCGTGGATGACACACTTGTACTAATCAAACCTAAAGATATTGATTATGTCAAAAAACAGCTTAATTCTTTTCATAAACAACTGAAATTCACACACGAAATATTTGTAGATAATAACTGTGTTCATTTTCTAGACTTGAAAATAGAATCTGATGGTATAACGGTGTTTCGGAAGTCAACACATACTGGATTGTTTGTGCACTTTTGTAGTTTTGAACCCTGGTTCCGTAAAACTGCATGGATACGAGCACTCGTACACCGTGCACGTAAATTATGTACCACAAGCAAACTGTTCTCCAAAGAACTTGAAAATATCAAAAATTTCATTATATGGAATGGTTTCCCTAGGCGGATATGTGAAAAACTGTTAAATAAATATAAAAACCCGACTGAGAAGAAAAGTAACAACTCTGAAGAAACCTGCAAAATATATGTGCGACTTCCTTATCTCGGCAAACCAGGAGAACGTATTGTTAACAGATGTGTTAAGAAAGTAAAACGGCTATTAACAGGTGCCGCCAATTTTGTCATTATTTACAATACTCAGAAGGTTTCCTCTATTGTGTCATACAAAGATCTTATTCCTGTAAAACTGAAAGGCTATGTTGTATATGAGTTTAGCTGCCCAGGATGTGGTACTAAATACATTGGCAAAACTGAACGGTGCCTCTTTAGGAGGTTAGAAGAGCACAGCCGAGACAAAAGTGAGATCCAATCACATGTCTTGAATTGTCTTGGTTTTCAACACATATATGATCTCATGACTATACCAGTTGGTGCAGACAAAAGACGTACATTTGCTCTGTCCCCTCACATGTTATTACCAAATGTTAAAATAATAGACCAAGCTAAGAATTGGAATGAACTACTGTTCAAAGAAGTACTTGCTATCAAGAGTAAAACACCCAAACTAAATCATGGAATAATGGCATCTAAGGACCTGATTGTCTTTAGGTGAACATGAGCTTCATTGTATTGACTAGTACTCACTAATATATTGAGTGTAACTCACACCAGTGGTATTGTTTGCTGAACTCCAATGCTCGCTTGTATATTTGCCGCCTTTTCTACTCAAACTTGTATATATAGCTGACTGTATACTCCAATTGTTTATATGTATTCCTGATGATGGCATAAGCAAAGCCGAAATATAGAATATTTATCAAAATGACTTCCATTTTCGGAGTTACTTTCATCCTAGTTCAAACAGTAACTTTATTTCGTTTTTGTCAATGCATTCCACAATCGTCCACATAAATAGAATTTCTAAAAGCATAGCTATATACACACCGTGGGCATTCAGATTTGCCAACACGTTGAGTTGCCGCTTTAAAATGCCAACTCGGGAGATCGGTTATTCCAACTTCCGGGAAAAAACACGGTGTTGGGAGGTCCATTTGCCCTCCTGTTGCAGATTCCAGAACAAAAGCACTGATTATGGAAAGGTAGGCAGCTTTTTACATAGTCCACGGAACAACTGACATATTTAGCTGTTAGTATAGCCCAGTGACAGCCCACGTAAGCTTGCGGATTTACGTATCGAAGCTTCACAGTTTTGTCGGTTGAACACTTTTCGCCGGTGATGGCTCTTCTCCACGATCATTATTGAGGCTTGTCACTACCACGCCTATCCCAAACACCCCACAGTTACGTTGAATTGAAGCTTGTAATGGCGTGAATCTATCTCACGTCTTGGTTTTGTATAAGATAAACCAGATAACCTTCAGATTTTGAAAAACAGTGTGGATGTACAAACTTGGGAGGTGGTTCAGCCCAACTCTGGAGAGATATGATAAACAAATCAATGAAAACTATCTGAATATAATCCCTGTTTCCATTGTTTCTATAACCCAAACCTCTTAATTTTCAAACGTAATACGCCCTTGCAATACACATGTATGATTGGATCACAAAAGAATAGCCATAAAGGCGCTAGGAGACCGAGTCTGTCTGTATGTGCACACCTGAAATAATTCCATGTTCCATACATCAGTTAAACATACTTCTGTTAATTTTAATAGACGACGTTTGTGATGTGTGGCTGTTCTTGATATGTCAGCAGGATCCCATATATTGTGATTATTATTTATTTTTAGTATGAATTTGTCTGGAATCGGTCCATTAGAGTGGAGTGAGGGGGATGGGCCACCAGAGTCGCTTAATATCTTGGCCATCGGCGATTCCACACTGGGTTCAATGACCAGCACACCAAAGCCGCCTCAACAAATGCCAGACGAGCAGTCCCCCGGCGATTCTGCGGTTATGGTGGCACCCACAACCAGACCCAGGCCAAGTCATGAGTGTGGCACATGTGGGAAACGTTTCTCCCGACGAGATAACAAAGACAGACACGAATCCTCTACTCACAAGGGCACACAGGAGGAGTGTCATCTTTGCGGAAAATCTTTCAGGAACACATATGGTGTGAACATGCACATCTCAACCGCTCATCACAGGAAGATGTCACAGTGTATCATTTGTTTGAAACACTACTCCTCCGAAGATGGTTTGAGAAGACATATGCAGTCCCATGAAGGCAATTACAGGTATAAACCTAGGTAGCATTGTCAAGTTTGCTGAATAGAATTAGTTCACATATATTTATATATAGTTTCACACATATTTATTGGTAGTTATATACGAGTGCCCCGTGACCGATGCACATATCTTATTATATTCTAAATCTACTTCACTTTGGTTCATTTCACGTGAACTTGTATTTATTCATTGTCATACAGGTTATAAACGTTTCGTACTTAAATAACTGCTGAAGCATTATTGTTTAATCACTATTTTGTTAACATCAAGTCAAAAGCGTTGTCGAATATATCTTACCTATATTGTTTTCCAGTTACAAATGCACCATATGCAGCAAAGGCTTTGGCTACAAGAGCAACTACGACCAGCATATGGATCGCCATCTGGAGGTCAAGAAGTATCATTGTGGTACATGTGAGAAGTCGTTTGCAGCGTTGTCTGATTTGCAGAGGCACAGCCAGAGGGGACATTTCCCTTAGCGTACACACTCCTATCCGCTTCTTAGTGGGACCAGCTACCGTACTCCCATCACCAAGTAACTTACTCAGGGCATTTGCCTTTTTCCATTTCGTCCAGCTTTTCTTAATGTCAGAAAAGTGAAGGTGAGACGAAACGTCGATGACGACATCTATTTCTGATGTTTTGTCATTGCTCCCTTACTTCTGTAAATTTTTCCACATTCGTGACACTGAAAAATAACGGGATCTATGTGTGTTTTTTCGTGATGCTTCAAGTATTTTTTAGTTGCATATTTTTTATTACAAATCAAACATTCGAAGTTTCTTGACTTTTCTGTACACCTCTGGCTGTGCCTCTGCAAATCAGACAACGCTGCAAACGACTTCTCACATGTACCACAATGATACTTCTTGACCTCCAGATGGCGATCCATATGCTGGTCGTAGTTGCTCTTGTAGCCAAAGCCTTTGCTGCATATGGTGCATTTGTAACTGGAAAACAATATAGGTAAGATATATTCGACAACGCTTTTGACTTGATGTTAACAAAATAGTGATTAAACAATAATGCTTCAGCAGTTATTTAAGTACGAAACGTTTATAACCTGTATGACAATGAATAAATACAAGTTCACGTGAAATGAACCAAAGTGAAGTAGATTTAGAATATAATAAGATATGTGCATCGGTCACGGGGCACTCATATATAACTACCAATAAATATGTGTGAAACTATATACAGTGAAACCTGGATACACCGACCTTGCACGGGACCGAAGAAATATGTCGGTTTTGACAGTGTGTCGGTTTTCTCAGGGTTGATGATTTTGGCGTCTGGGTGAGAGACGACAACAACAACGCTGAAGGAAGGAAGTAGGCTAATACGAGGACTGTGCTACAATACTTTTTATTCGACACACAAAATAAATAAATTATATGCAAATACTATAAATGATGTTGATCGTTTATATTTACAATGCACATATATGATGAAAATATATACAAGATGTTATGAAGGAAAGTGTATAAGATGACGCAACTGCGGTGCAATGTAGGTCACGTAAGGTGTCGGGTCTATAGCACTCGAGTCAGCACAATGCGAAATACATGTATATAAATACGCCAATATAATAATATAATGAACTTAAATATTTGAATACATCTAATAATTGTCAGTTGTAGCACTTTAATATTTAGTGAAAAACCTATCGAGCGTGGATTGCTCTTTTCTGCTCTGCTCCTTCACGACCATATCCTCTGTTATGCTCGTCATGGCCTGGATTTGCGCAAGGCGCAAACAAACACATCGTGTAATTGACTGCTACATGTTTGGGCGTGCTGAATGTTCTAAGCGGATTATAGCTGAGTCGACGGCCGACCGACCGACCTCCTGGTGCGTGAGTTGTCAGTCGGTCGGATAGCATGCAGCGTCGGTGTTTTCAGGGCCAATTAACATTGTTTAGATAGGTTTGCATTTAAAAACACGGTCGGTTCCGATGGGGACAGGTTCCGGTGTATTCAGGGTCTTGGTATAGGCAATTAACATTGGAGAAAAAGTGGACCGGAGAGTTTGGTCGGTGTTGACAAGATTCCGGTGTTTCCAGTGGTCGGAGTTCTCAGGTTTCACTGTATAAATATATGTGAACTAATTCTATTCAGCAAACTTGACAATGCTAACTAGGTTTTTACCTGTAATTGCCTTCATGGGACTGCATATGTCTTCTCAAACCATCTTCGGAGGAGTAGTGTTTCAAACAAATGATACACTGTGACATCTTCCTGTGATGAGCGGTTGAGATGTGCATGTTCACACCATATGTGTTCCTGAAAGATTGTCCGCAAAGATGACACTCCTCCCGTGTGCCCTTGTGAGTAGAGGATTCGTGTCTGTCTTTGTTATCTCGTCGGGAGAAACGTTTTCCACATGTGCCACACTCATGACTTGGCCTGGGTCTGGTTGTGGGTGCCACCATAACCGCAGAATCGCCGGGGGACTGCTCGTCTGGCATTTGTTGAGGCGGCTTTGGTGTGCTGGTCATTGAACCCAGTGTGGAATCGCCGATGGCCAACATATTAAGCGACTCTGGTCACTCCACTCTAATGGACCGATTCCAGACAAATTCATACTAAAAATAAATAATAATCACAATATATGGGATCCTGCTGACATATCAAGAACAGCCACACATGACAAACGTCGTCTATTAAAATTAACAGAAGTATGTTTAACTGATGTATGGAACAAGGAATTATTTCAGGTGTGCACATACAGACAGACTCGGTCTCCTAGCGCCTTTATGGCTATTCTTTTGTGACCCAATCATACATGTGTATTGCAAGGGCGTATTACGTTTGAAAATTAAGAGGTTTGGGTTATAGAAACAATGGAAACAGGGATTATATTCAGATAGTTTTCATTGATTTGTTTATCATATCTCTCCAGAGTTGGGCTGAACCACCTCCCAAGTTTGTACATCCACACTGTTTTTCAAAATCTGAAGGTTATCTGGTTTATCTTATACAAAACTAAGACGTGAGATAGATTCACGCCATTACAAGCTTCAATTCAACGTAACTGTGGGGTGTTTGGGATAGGCGTGGTAGTGACTAGCCTCAATAATGATCGTGGAGAAGAGCCATCACCGGCGAAAAGTGTTCAACCGACAAAACTGTGAAGCTTCGATACGTAAATCCGCAAGCTTACGTGGGCTGTCACTGGGCTATACTAACAGCTAAATATGTCAGTTGTTCCGTGGACTATGTAAAAAGCTGCCTACCTTTCCATAATCAGTGCTTTTGATCTGGAATCTGCAACAGGAGGGGAAATGGACCTCCCAACACCGTGTTTTTCCCCGGAAGTTGGAATAACCGATCTCCCGAGTTGGCATTTTAAAGCGGCAACTCAACGTGTTGGCAAATCTGAATGCCCACGGTGATACAGCCACTAGAGTTCTAGACCCTGTCTCAACATTACGCACCGATGTAGGCTAACCCGTTCCGCTAATCTCATCGACAGAGTTCTTCACTGCATGGTAAGATGTTATCTCAACGATGTGGACCATGCACTTGAGGAAAGTGTGAAATTAGCTGGAGTTATTGTTGAATTCGGGTCCAGGATAACTCTAGGTCCAAGATCGGGTGGAATAAATATTGCAAATCGAAAAATAATTCCCAGGGCAAGAAGGAAGAAACAGAATCCAGTGATCAAGGATTTCCGCACGATTATGTCTCTCCAGTATTTTCGTCTTTCTCGAGAATTTTCGAAGATGAACGAGGTGCTGAATGTGAAACTCTGGGTCAGGGTGGGATCGTACCGCTCATCCAACAACGGCGACTTGTCCGACGGCTGGGTCAGGGTTGGATCGTGGCCGTCATCCAACAACGGCGACTTGTCCCACGATCGGCCAGCTCTTCCATTGCCTAGTAAACCTACAGAAACCGGAATTTGATTTACAATTTACGGTATTCTCATACAGATGTATCCGAATCAGTTATATTGCCGTGAGTTCACTTTTGTTTTGGCCCGAAAGAAAGTTAAGATTGGTGTGGATTTTACTGAACAAGGACGACCCGTGTTGCCTAATTCAGGAATAATCATCAAAATACTTCAGAAAATCTCGTCAGTTTTAGGCCGCTCCCCGCGCAGTCGTATGTCAGAATAGCTCTGCGCGGATAGTGCCAAAAGACATTTTCGTGCTCAAGATGGCTGACCAGTGGCAAAGATACGATCTGTAGGGCCTTAGCTTTGTATGGTGATTGGCTACCAGGTTATACGTTATACATGTATAATATATTTATGATCGAATGTTACCTGCGGTCTCATCTGGGACTGTTGTAGAACTGTCCACTCTCTTCTTCTTAGCCCTAGCGCGGATTTGGGCCTAGTTGATAAAATAAGAAGTAAAAGACAGTCCTCACCAGCAGAAAGTACTTCTTGTTATTTGAAGAGATCCGTTAATGAAAATTTATATCATTTTTGCACACTCCCTCCTGAAACTTATTTTGAAAATATAGATGATCACAAATCATTCTCTTCATAATGTTAATTCCAGAATAACAGCATGCAAAACCAACAACAAAATGGTAATGTACGGAAGCATGGAAGGGACCCCGAAATAATCGTTCAATGAGAATGCAGAATTATCTCGGACACCGAGATAATCGTCCATTGAGAATGCAGCTTCATCTCGGACCCCGGGATAATTATCTCGGATCCTGACATAATCATGCAATGAAATTGCAGAATTATCTCGGATCCGGAGATGTTTCTATCGTCCCCCCCCCCCCCGGACATAATTAGTCAATGAAATCTCCGTATTAGTGTGTGCTATTTTCTTTTCCAATTGAAGAGAACAGCGGGTGTGTATATACTTGCAGCTGTGCATGGATCAGTTTACGTTATAGTCGAACCACATTCTGCATTTTCATTGGACGATTATCTCGGGGTTCAAGACAATACTGCATTTTCATTGGACTGATGAATATGTCCGTGATAAATATATAAACTCCCGCCAAACGAAAGTTGGCATCACGCGATATTATATAAAAATCGGGTATCGTGAATACATAATTTTATATCCATGGCGATTTATCTGTATTCCGTAAAGTTAATCTTACGGGCGGGAACAGCCACTTGTGATACCGGGTGTCTGATGCAAATATATAAGTGCTTAGTATCGATTTCGAATATTTAGAGTTCTGGATAGTCCGAAATATAGCTCCAAAATATAATAATTCTTATCGATGAAATCAACTCAATATTATCCCCCTAAAACGTGTGAACTTTGGTAAAGATCACCTATATTACAATATTAGACCGAAGAAAACAACAGTTAAATTATCAATGCTTTTCGTAATTGTTCTCAGTGAGAAATTTCAACTATCAAATTTCAACTTTCCATTTTTGCAAAGTGCGTTCTCCTTGTAAGTTGGTCATCGCTTTGATGGCTTATTGTAAAGAGCATGTGATACAGACGGACAGCAATGCACCATTCTTGGGAGAATACGGCGATCAACTACAGGGTTGGAGATACTGCTAAGGACGAACCAAACTTTCAATATACACCAAAACTATCATATTGGGGCATTAAGATAAGATAAGATAAGATAAGATATTTTATTTAAAGTCGGTTTGATACAAGTAAAAATAAACGCTAGCTCGCAAGGAGCTATTGTCACCGACTATTGTGCAAAAGTGCCAGGTGCAAAAGTGCAAATAAAACCTCTAAAAACATACAAATAAACATTTAGATATACCCAATAAAAATATAGATATCTTTGCTAACACACCCACGTGCACTTGCACACTTCCACCCACACTTCCATACACCCACACACACTTTCATCCACACCCCCCCCCCTACGTACACACCCCCCCGCTCATTTACACTTTAAAAATCAATTTAAACTATTCCATAAATATATAAATTATATAAAAGATTTCGAGTTCAAATAAAATATACATCTAATTTATGTGGTCTCTCGAATTTTGTTATCTCATTTTTGTCTTTTCCAAGTTTAGCAAATTTCCGAAATCTACCTAACCATTCCATTTCAGGACCCTCGATTTAAAACAGCCGATCGAAGGAGACATCTTAAATTCGTCGGGCAGATTGTTCCACAATTTCGGACCAATATAAGACAGGGATGACAGACCAAATCTGGTAGTTCTCACTCGTGGAATTTCCAGAACTAAAACTCCTCTTAAATTGTATGGACTTTCTTTAAGTTTAAAAAGTTCCTGGATGTACGGCGGGGAATGTCCATGAATTGCCTTGTATATTTCCGTAACCAATTGCCTCTTTCTTTTTAGTTCTAAGCTTGGCATTTTAGCATTGCATGTCGGACTAGGTTTTCACAGTAGGCCCTATCAACTATTCAACTTGAAATATTATGGGTATTAATACCTGATTAACCTCGTCCTTCCAGTCGGTTCTCCAGACGATTATAAGCAGTGCGATAAAGGCTAAAAATCCTCCAATAATCAGACCCCACCAGAAGCCTGCAGAATAACGTAGAAGATTGTCAGTGAAATAAGCATGTAATCGGACGGGATGAAAAGATCAACCAGACTCCATAAGAGATTTTCACAAGATGAAATGTAATGTCATTTTGATCACACTGATGCGTCTAAATACTAGCCAGACGTTACCTTGACCACGTTGATGCGTCGTAAAACTAATTAGACGTCATCTTGACCACATATATACGTTATAATAATAACCAGACGTCATCTTGACCACGCAAGTGCGTTATAATAGTAACCAGGCCTCAACTTGAACACGTTGACACGTTATAATACTAACCAGACTTCATCGTGATCACGGTGACGCGTTATAATACTAACCAGACGTCATCTTGATTACGTTGACGCGTTATAATTCTTACCGGACGACATCGTGATCACGCTGACGCGTTATAATACTAACCAGATATCATCGTGATCACGTGGATGCGTTATAATACTAACCAGACGTCATCGTAATCACGTTGACGCGTTATAATACTAACCAGACGCACTGAGGGATGTCAGAAACATCAGGGGTATGCCAATGGGCATAGCAAAGACGAAATACGACACGAAGGAAATGACACCTCCAGCTACCTGTCGTCCCGTTCCTCGGATTATGCCAGACAAAATAGCCTGAAAATTGAATCAAACAGCTTGAAATAGGGAAAACTGAAACAGACTAATTCCATATCATACAATATAAAATTGGATTCGGTATTCTATTGCCAAACCAATTTTTATTTTGTATCATGATGCACATTTTTAAACTGTTTTTTTTTTCTGGAAATGGTTTTATAATCTTCAGAAATAATGTTACACTAACAACAGACTGTCAATAGCTTTATTTGTAAAACTGTATATAAAATGTATACAAAGGTGAGCATCTTCACGGATATAATTAGGGACCAAGGCCACACTTGATCCCATCGGCCTAGTGTGATTTGTCCATCCCTCTCACACCATCATCTATTGCGGGTACACACACTTCCCTGATTTAATTCGGATATCAGACTCTCTAACTGGGATATATGCCGTTCACACTTGAAGATGGAATAAATTGAGTACGGTTGTCTGCAAAATTAATGGGATACTAAGAGACTGTGTACAGATTGTGACTTTTGATATGTGGAGGTGGAATATGTTGAAGGAAGAAGCTAACTACGAAACTAATGTGGAAAAAGTCAAAGACAATACTGCTGACTGAAGACTAATTGGTGACAAATATCTTTTGAAAAGGTAATATGTATGTCCACATCAATGTGGCAGTGGCAATTTGCTGCTGCACTTATACGAAAGCACATGTTTATTTCCTAAGAATATACTTTTGTTGCTATTGTCCGTCCACCACTCTGCTATTGTCATTGTCGTTATCTGCATTAATGTATGCATATCATAGTATCTGTCTTGGTACATGATGGTGGTCCATTAGATAGAGGGGAATATACCAAATGAGTGTATAGAGGGAGTAGTTTGTGGACGAAACACGATCAATGTATTAGGACAGACAGGGCATGCCACCTATGGGTGTAAGCGGGGGTGAAACAACAAATTCTGATGGCAATACATGTACCAAGATTTGAAAGGGATCGATTAACAGTTCAGATTGTATTATGCGAAAACAGAAATTCAAGTTTACACCAAGGTGGTCAACCTATGGGTTTCATTCGGATAAGACATACTCCAAAGCAACATTTTATGGCAAGGTATCCACATACCAAATTTGAACAAAATTTGTGATATTCTGATTTTATGGCGTGAGAACAAACTCTGGGGTCGACAGGCATTGTCTGGGGATGTGTTTGGTGATATAACATATGCATATGCATACATCACATTAGAGAAGAATCGGTTGAACCATTCTGATTTCATTTTCCGGAAACAAAATTTCAAAACTGGTTTATAATTACCGCGTAGCATTGCTGTATATCAAATATGAAGTCAATCCGGTATCGCTTCTATTAATGGACTAAAGTTGTTATATGGACATTCTTCCTTATGTTGCCAAGGAAACAAACTGCTGTATGCCAAATTTGAATTCTCTAGCTGTCAGGGTTTGTCTTCCAGATTTTCCATTATGTTGCCATGGAAACCACGAAAAGCGTTGAAATGTACAGAGTGTTAGTATTCTTGCACTTCTAACACCCAACAATGCAGTATACCGAATTTGAAGTCTTTAGTTGGAAGAGTTTGGCTTTTCGAGTCTTTTCATTGCTACATAGATAATTTTCCGTTTTGATGCCCTGGAAATCACAAAAATCATCGAAATGAACCCAATTGCAATACGCCTGTGCCTTGCTACAACTGTTTGGCTTCTAGAGTTAACATCGTTACATGGATATTTTCTATTTTGCTGCCATAGGAACCACAAAAATCATCGAAATGGACCCAGTTTGAATGGGCTTGTACTTTGTCACACAGCAATGCTGTATACCAAATTTGGGGTCCCTAGCTGCAAAGCTTCAGGTTCTAGGGCGTTAACGTCCTTCTATGGATATTTTTCGTTTTGTTGCCATTGAAACCATATTTGAAGTCTTTAGCTGGAATAGTTTGGCTTCTCGAGTGTTTTCATTGTTACATAGATAATTTCCCGTTTTGATGCCATGGAAATCACAAAAATCATCGAAATGGACCCAATTTCAACAGGCCTGTGCTTCACTAGAGACCAATTTATTCAAAATTTACAGTCTAGTCTTTAGCTGCCACGGTTCGGCTTCCAGATCATTTACATTGTTATATGGGTATTCCCCATTCTTTTGTCATGGAACCCATAAACTCATTGAAATGGGCCCATTTTTAATAGACTTGTGCTTTGTCACACATCAGTGCCGATAACCAAATTTGAAGTATCTAGCTGCAACGGTTTGGTTTCTAGATCGTTAACGTCGTTATGCCGATATATTCATTTTTGTTTCCATGGAAACCATCAAATTCATTGAAACGGACCCAATTTCAATAGACTCGTGCTCTACCACACACCAATGATTTATACGAAATTTAAAGTTTCTAGCTGCTGCGGTTCGGCTTCTAGGGCGCCAACATTGTTATAAGGATATTTGCCCATTCTCTTGCCATGGAATAAAAAAAAAAAAAAAAAATCATCAAAATGCAATTAATTTCATTGCAATGCTGAAATACCATATCTGTATACCATGCTGTATACCATATCTGAAATCTCTCGCGTTCCCGTTTCGGCTTCTAACGTATATTTTCTGTTTTTTTGCAATGGAAATATTTTCTGTTTTGTTGCCATGGAAAAAAAATAAATAAAAAATAAACAATCGAAATAGACCCAATTTCGATAGGCTTGTTGCTTGCCACACAGCAATGCTGTATACCAATGTGAAGTCCAGCTGAAACGGGTTGGCTTCCAGAGCGTTAACGTCGTCCATCTAACCGCCCATCCAATCAGCCAGCCAGCAAGCTGACCAGATTGACAGCTTCCCGACATGATTTCATCAGGCATATACACCGATGAGGGTAAAAAGGTTCGACGGACATTCGCGTCGCGCGTCGCCTTTTGGTTTACAAAAGTGCGCATGTCTGGGGAGCATGTATTACTATAATGTTCACACACAGCTGTGATTTTCGATTCTTGTAGCTCCTGACCGGTGTTGATAATTTGGTGAGAATTTACTGCAAGATAGCAAGAATGACAAGATATTTTGCATGCATGGAGACTATGTACAACATAATATATTTGTTTCGCTGCCTGAAACGTTTTTTTTCGCTGATCAATTATCGAACACTGGTACCTGTATTCCACAAAATGCACACCCCTCATTCGAGAGGACAATTAGCATCTATTAGCTTGTCAATGTGTTATTATTTCGCTGGACTAATACGTAAATTAAATTCAAGTTTCCAATAATGAACAAAGCGTATGTAAGTAACTATTTTGCAGGATTAACAGTTAACATTAACGCTTGTGTAGCTCAATGGAACTGTGAGATCTTACATCCTGGAGACATCCTGATGAATGTCTCCTGATAAAACGCGCCACGTTGCATTTTATCTCGAATCATACAACCCATTTTAATAGTAAGGCTTTGTTTTCTGCCAATTTAGACTAGTGACTATATGCTGTCAAAGTAAAGGTGAGGTGTGGGGTCATTTTACTTTCGTTTTCGGCCGGAAAACAGTAAGATCCCACATTTCCTTTACACAAGCTAATAATTAGTTTTTCTCTGTTTTCCAGTCGTTACTGTTACTCCTGCAAAACTGTTACTTACATAAGCTTTTGGTTCATTATTGGAAACCTGAATTTATTTTACGTATTAGTCCGGCGAAATATGAACACATTGACAAACTAATAGATGCGTATTGTCCTGGCGATGGAGGGGTGTGCATTTTGTGGAACACAGGTACCAGTGTTCGAAAATTAATCAGCAATATAACATATCTGACAGCGAAACAAATAAATTATGTGGTACATAGTCTCCATGTATGTTAAATATCTTGCCATTCTTGCTTTGTTGCAGTAAATTCTCAGCAAATTACCAACACCGATCAGAAGCTACAAGGATCGGAAATCGCAGATGTGAACATTTTTTTTTTCGTTCGAAATTAACACCCCAAATCACAATACAACGAAACAATACGAGACAGAACAAGACTATATGATACGATATACAATACAATAAAATGCAAAATAATACGATACATTACAATACAATATATTACAATTCAACATATTACAACTCAATACATTACAAGACAATACAATTCTAAACAATACCATACCATACAGTACGGTGAAATATACCATAATACAACACATCACAGTACAAACACATACACCTTTACATAAAAGAAGAAAGTTAACAAAGATTGTGAATTTTATATAATACGTTTGTACAACGTATAGTGGCAAACTTCAATTGATAATTTGATTGATAATTTATTGTGTCTCGTGAACAATATGGAATACATGCTCCCCAGACATGCGCACTTTTGTAAACCAAAAGGCGACGCGCGACGCGAATGTCCGTCGCGCGTTTTGAAAGACGACGTCGCTCTCTCCGTCGCGCGTCGACTTTTACAATGTTAGGAGATAGGGCAAAAGTCGACGTCGACTTTTGAAACACGACGTCGAGTTTTGGCCTATCTCTTTAACATTGCAAAAGGCGACGCGCGACGGAGAGGGCGACGTCGCCTTTTAAAACGCGACGTCGACTTTTTCCGTCGCGCGTCGAGTTTTGATTCTTCAAAAAGGCGACGCACGACGCGCGACGCGAAAAGTCGACGTCGCGTTTTGAAAGGCGACGTCGCCCTCTCCGTCGCGCGTCGACTTTTACAATGCTAAGAGATAGGCCAAAAGGCGACGTCGACTTTTGAAACACGACGTCGAGTTTTGGCCTATCTCTTTAACACGCGACGGAAAGGGCGACGTCGCGTTTCAAAACACGACGTCCACTTTTCGCGTCGCGCGTCGTGCGTCGACTTTTGCAAGTCGACGCGCGAGATCAAATTGGCACAAACAGAACACCATACAAAACAATGATTTCCAGCTTTTTGGGCTTCAAATGACCTCATCGTTTGCTTTGCAACACACTGTCTTCCCTTCGTATATCCACTCAAAATTGCCGCTCAATGATTTTCTGATCTTCAGGTCACAATGACCTTGACCTTTGACTTCAATTTTGGGGTGTGGACAGTTATTCTGATGAAATATGTGTGAAAAAGGTCAATTTTTTGAAAGGTTAGGGAACTAAATAACGAAAGTCGGAATGGAGAAGGAAGACTCTGAAGAAGAACGAGGAGAGTCGTATATAACAGCCTCGGTATCAACATATTTTGTCCGCATATTCTTTGCTCGGTTAATGGTCCTGAAGCCTGATGACGTTGGCCCCTACATCCATGACAATAAAATACCACTTCTATCCCTTGATGCAATGCAGGCCCCCAACATCCATGTCAATTAAATGACAGGTGAGCATCCGTTATACAATTCAATTAGCCGGTCACCTCCTTAGTGTAACATGACATCAACTTAATTGCCAGCACGAGGTCCCTGAGCTAAGCTGGCACAGTCTGAAGAGCAAGGTTTAATTTGGTGTATCGGGTTACATATAGGCCTTCACGCCTTGCGGGCCATGTACTTTGCGTTGACAATGACAATTTAATTGGTTTCGTGTTACACAATCCATGTTAGATTTATAGACGAGTGTTCACGTGTTATACAGCATTCACCAAGCCTCGATCCGTTTTCAGCTTTTTACAAACAGCTCCAAATCATTCCTGCAGCCGTTTAGACGAAAGGTATATGCAATCGAAGCCAGGAGATTGGTTATACAGATGAATGGAAATACAATTCATCATATGGGACCATTCTGGAACAAAAAAATGACGTAACCAAAAACGACGTAAAAGTGTGACGTTTTTTTTGGAATCGGAGAACATGTTGTTAACATTGTCATGTGCAAAACTTTCTTCTTATTTAACATCTGTTCACTCAATATATAATACAACCTATATCCCTATCAGTATTGTTCTTGGAAACCGCACTGCGGTGAGCGGTGGCCTAATGGCTAGAGCGTCGGCCTCGTAAGCGGTACTGGGGTCAATCCCAGGTCGGGTCATACCAAAGACTTGTAAAATGGAACTCGTTGCTTCCCCGCATGCGCTCAGCATTAAGAGAATAGAACAAGGACTGGTTCGCTCGGTGTCAGTATAATGTGACTGAGTGGAGTCTCATGTCTGCCTACGGCATGATATTTCAGTGGGACAGCACTAGTTCCTCAACTTTTCAACGAATTGACAGATTCCTCTCAAATGTCACCACGATGTCTTCGAAGTCACGCAGATCTTGCGTATAAAGATTGAGGGCAGTAGGTCAAAGAACAAGGTCACTGTGACCAAAGAATCAAGCATTATTGCAAACTGCATTTTTTTGCGAGCGAAGGGGAAGACGAAGTATCAAAATACAAATCGAGGTCAAAGGTTAATATCACAAATCTGGCCAAAAATCAGGAAAATCATCGAAGTTTAAATTATTCTCTGAGTGGATACATCAGAGACGATATGCCAGATAAAGAGGCAATTGTTGAAACTGTTGAAAACTTTATGTTGTTACTCCAGTCCAAGGATGTGGATTAATATCAAAGTGCAGGAATAGGCCTACCTGCAAACAAGAAACTTATTGGGGTCGAAAGGCCAATGATCAAGGTCAAAAGGGATAATTAAAGCAGCAAACCATAAGGTTTTTGTGGGAAGCGATGTTTCGTGTACCAAGATTAAGGTCAAACGGTCAACGGTCAAGGTCACTGTCATGTAAGGGTCAAGGTCGCGGATCGTCAGCGACACTTTGAAACCAGAATCTCTTAAATTAATATTTTTGCTATTATTCGCGTAATGTCCGACAAAAGTTTAAAACCTTCGTTTGCGATATGTTATCATATTTGCGCCTTGTCAAAGGAAAAAAATGTCAGACCCACTTACCTTGGCGCAGCCGAACACGTTGAAAACTGCTAACAAGAGCAGCATATCTGTCGCCATCTTGATGATCGCTCTGTAAACATGAATAAAAATATACACCTAAAAAAACAGAAACGTTGCGGAAAACATTGTGTGTACAGAGATAATACACCGTAGAGGTGAGTGATTCTGCGTAACGGTACCATAGCGGTACCATAGCGGTACCAGATAATTAACGGACATACAACCATTTAAAAATTGTCTGCTCCGGTACGTATTGCTATGGTACTGTTATGGTGTTGTTGGGCAGATGGTGCGATACGGCTGTCTTTCTCATGGCATCAGTTGGTATGAACTCTACTGCCACACAAACAGTTAACTCTGACAATGGGATTAATCTAACGATGTGTGTAGGCCTACACATTGAATTCTCACCAAATAGGGACATTTTACATGCGCCATGCGGGAATGCAAAAATAGTCCTCGAAATGTGGGCGTAACCACTGAAATCATGTTCGTAACTAGTTTACTTAACGAGATACACAACATAGCTATCCGAGGGCGGCCATTTTGAAATTCAAAATGGCCACCCCAGAGATGGATGAAAAAATGGCAACGTCGACTTTGTAAACTACATGAAATTTCGAGTTAATTTCGCCTAGTTATCAAAAAAGGAGTCAAAACTTACACAGATACCCTGGGTGATACAGTAACCACATCTTCCTTTTTCAATTTATCCCTCACATCCATCAAATCACGTGGATATTAGCCATGGACATAACAAACTTATTTTGGCTTGTTGTGTCCTGTACAGAACTTAACCCCTAACGATGTAAGTGCATTTCCTTGATACCACTCGAGGTATTTTCTCTGCATCAAATTCAGTTTTTGCGCAGAGTTAAATGAATTAATTTGTTTGTTTTATAACGTAACAGCAATAGTGATTTTTCTCGTGTTCATGCAAAACCTACATCATTTAGTTTGATGTTTAGGAAGAGAGTGGCTGCATCTGGCTTCCATATCGATTATGTACAAGAGTTGAGATTTAAGCTCAATTCTGCATGTACATTATCTGTCATTCAGTTGTAAAAAAAAAATCATCTTCATAAGAGTGTAAATTTAGCAATATTGGCATGAAATCTATAATTATTGAGACGAATAATGAGTTAGTGTCTTTTTACCTTCCGTTGACATTTTTTCTTTACTTGTATATAATACCATGTTGTTGTGTACTTGAAACTGGTTTGTCGAGTTCAGGGAGGAATTTGTCAAAGAACACCCCAACACCAGGTTCAGGAGTGATGCTCACTTTGCCAAACACCCAACGACAGATTGTATTGATTATTCATTTTGGTGAAGGCTACTGGGGCTTTTCAAGTGTCCCATATTTTACCACATTACCACCACGATCCAAAACTATGAATCAGATGTTCCCGTAATGAGCCTCACCATCAATCACGGCTCCTTCACTGAGGTGCCATGGCGTTATGTCCTCTCTCAGGAATTTCGGCTGGAAAGATTTTCACCATACAGCATTTGGTGTGATAAAAGTCGTAACAGTGAGTCCAATATTAAAATTTAAATCCCACAAAAAATGTCTTCGGATACAAAAATAGATTCCTTTTATTGGCAATATAATGCAAAATTGACTACACTGTTACAATAGAAAACAAGAGCCCAAGGGACTTCAATATACGCCCGTATATCTGAAATTACATTGGTCCAGATTTCAAGGTTGTTTAATAGCCGTGATTCCAATTGGTAGCTAGCAATCCAGAGAAAGGTCTACAATTTTGTGCTTCTGAGAATGTAACATACATCACATCTTATATTGAATGATAAACAAAAATGAGCTTAACTCTTGATAACTAGTTGATCTTAAGCAAGAGCCAAGAGCTCACATATGAAATCGACCATAGTCAAACACAAGAAAATAGTAGTTTTCCTGCAAATGGATTCCTTTCAGGATAGAGAATTTTTCATGAAGGAAGAAGAAAGTGATGAAGCAAACCTTTGTTCTTGAGATAATAAACAGGTATTCAGTTCATAAAGGACCCCCTCTCCCCGTTAACATAGTAAATGTATGATTTATATTTCACAACAGTTTAACTACATGTAGCTGTTTCAAATATGGGAGACAACTCCACAGGACAAATGCCATATGTAAGGGAGAGAACTCTGAATATTCCAATCTAACACATATAGTCAGCTAAACTTGATTCAGTTTTGGGGGACTGTGACCTTGACCTTTGACAAATTGATCTTAAAATGTATGGTTCCTCTTTGCCATGCGAGTAAGGTATACTCAAAATTTGGTACCAATCCATACCTTGAAACTAGAGGTATCGCATGGACAACAAATGTTAATGGATGAATGGAGAGAAGGCAACATCGCATTACACGACCTCGTCTTTGACAGGCATATGAAAACGTGACTTTTTTTCTTGATTTTTGGGTCACGGTGACTTTGACCTTTGACCTTGACTTAAATGTTGGTACACGACACGTCGTCTTCCCTCAATGTATCAATGAACACAAAAAAAATCAAGATTTTTTATGAATTTCATGATTTTGGGGGTCACAGTGACCTTGACGTTCGGCCTTGATCTACATTTTGGTACGTGACACATCTACTGACACAAAAAAAGTAATTTTTAAAGATTTCTTGATTCTGTAGTCACAGTGACCTTGACCTAAATTTTTGTACATGATAAACCTTCTCCCCGTAATTTCTCAATGGACACAAAAAAATCATGATTTTTAACAATTTCACGATTTTAGGGCCACAGTGACCTTGACCTACATTTTGGTATGCGACACATTGTGTCCCCTTAATAATTTCCTGATTTTGGGGTCAGTGACCTTTGACCTAATTTTTGGTATGCGACACTTCATTTCCCCCTGTTGAATCAACTCACAAAAAATTAGTAATTTTTAATGACCTCCTGATTTTTAGGTCACACTGACCTTTGACTTGATTCTGGGGTCACAGTACCTTGACTATTACCTGGATCTAAATTTTGGTACATGACAAAAGGGCTCCCTGTAATTTCTCAATGGACTCAAAAAATCTTGATTTTTAACAATTTCACAATTTTGGGGTCACAGTGACCTTGACCTTACATTTTGTTAGGTGACACAATGTGTCCCCCTAATGTATTTACTGATACAAAAAATGTTATTTTTAATAATTTCCTGATTGGGGGTAAGAGTGACCTTTGACCTCCGACCATGACCTATTTTTGGTATATGACACTTCATTTCCCTGTATTGAATCCACTCACAAAAAATTAGAAATTTTTAATGATTTCCTGATTTTTCAGTCACACTGACCTTTGATCTCTGACCTCGACCTACATTTGGTTCCCCCATAGGGCATGATCCACTCACCAAAAATTAGAACAGTAGATAGAAAACTATCCATGATTTCCTGATTTTAGGCAACAGTGACCTTTGACCTCTGACCTCGATTTTGGTACGCGACACATCGTCTCCACCTAGCGCATCCACTCACAAAAAAATGCAACTGTGGATAGAAAACGTCCACAGATATAGACCGGACATGAACACTTCAGTGATTTCCTGTTTTTTAGGCCAGTGACCTTTGACCTCGACCTTCATTTTGGTACGCGACACATCGTCTCGCCGTAGGGTATCCACTCACCAAAAATTGAAACTGTAGATAGAAAACTGCCCCAGATAAAGACCGGACACGAGGGACGGACGGACGGACACACGGACGGAAACCGACATCACATAATACGTCCGCTTTTTGGCGTGCGTATAAAAACTAGACGGCAATGTGATTTTTCTTTAATTTACAGTAGTTTATTGCAAGAGAGCAGCGATGATCATGATGCCGACCAGACGTCATAATGATCTTGTCGTCATTATCAAAATACATTCCCGAGATGTATTCCAGAGAATGACGTATCTGAGTCTAGTAGATACATTTGATTATGAAGGGTCATTTCATCACCCTTTTCGAGAATTTAATTATATCAAATTCTCTGGCGAATTAGTCTTAAGTTAGAGATTATACAGACTGCGATCGGATATTCTGCGATTATTTTGCGTCATATCTTGGCAGTTTTGGATAGACAATTTCAACATGGGCTGACGCGATCACAACTAAGTAGACTCTCGGCTGAACCTGAACAAGCATAATTTTAAGGTAAATTTGAGAAAATCCAAACTTACGGATCATTGGAAAATAAATATGCCAGCTGCTTGTGTAAGGCCAACGTCACCAATCCAGATATCACCGACAACGATCCTAGGAAAAATATAGAAAGATGTACCGGTACTTCCAACTTGACTATTAAAGGGGGGAAAATCGCTTGAAAAATTGCGTGCGAGTAGGCCCCTATAGGTCGCATATTTTATCATTGTTTAAGGATGTCCGCTGATGGTAAACCAAAGTAATCAACTTTTTGAATAATATGTGTTGTTGCATTCATAATTGTGTAATATGAGGAAAAACAAAGAAAAAAATATACATGTACGTTGGCTTGCATTTTTTAGCTGTAGGCAACGTTAAGTGGACTGACCCATGCATGCTCAATTTGATAACCCAGAAAACATAGAGAATAGCTTTAGTTTTGAAGTATATTCATGAAAAAATCATATAAATAGTACCGGTATTTAACTTTTTCTTATATTCTAACTATGTCCATCAAAATTTATCAAATTGGATGGATGTTGCTGCGCAAAATTCTCGGCTAGAAGGCTTTTAAAAGAAATCTCTATCTCTTGACCTAGGAAAGGGAGATAACCCAATAGGAAAAACAGGCAAAATGGCTGCCAAAGCCAAAAACCACCAGCGGACATCCTTAAAGAAATATTTCATATTCTAGGCGTCAGATTCGACACTCTATATTCAGCTGTCGTCCACAAGGAATTTTCGTGTCAATAATCGAAATACCCAGCTACAAATATGCATGAAACAAAAATTTAACTCTATCTGGCCTGGGGGATATGGGACCTGTCCAGGCCTGTGGGGTGGGGGGAGTGGGTGCACCTACTAAATATTTTTCTTACTCCTTGAGCTAGGGGCTGAAATTTACCACATTATATTCTTGAGTCAAGCTCTATTAGAAAATTTAAAAAAAAATCCAACATGGCCGCTATGAAGACGTCACAGTGGCGTCATTTCCAAAAGGCCTTTTTGACGATCAGATGGACAATACGACCCTGTCTCCAGGAACACGTGCACCGACACATATGAACCACGTGTCATGAAGCTATTCTATATGCATGAGACCGGGTAACTGGGTAACAATCTTGTTAAAATGGATAAGGTTTTAATTGATTAACATTGCAATAGTATACCGGGTGACTCACTCATGTTCATGTCTGTTAGTGCTCTGTAGTAAGTCTGGTTACACGCTTAAAACTAAAGTGTTGAAACTTACTCGTAAAGTGTTGAAATAACCCTTTAAGTGTGTCCATAGGGACTGCTCTTTAAGTGTTGTCCCTGTGGACACACTTAAAGGGTTATTTCAACACTTTACGAGTAAGTTTCAACACTTTAGTTTTAAGAGTAGGCTCATATAGACCTGAGCTGATCCAACTTTCAAATTCCGACACAGTATTGTTTTGTACCATTCCGTCGACTCTTTCCCAGAAAATAGATCGCATAACTGCACACAATGGAGTAGTCACAAAGAATATGAAATGTTTACATACGAAAAACTCCGTATGTGACGGTAAGTACGCTGATATTATTTTTCGATACGAAAGATGCCAAAAGTTATTCCTCTTCCAGTACACATACTGACATATCAGCCTCGAATATTTACGATCTTCAGTTGTGTAAAAATGGATTCATGATTGATAACGAGAGATCCTGAAGGATCTTGGCGCCCACCATTGTCCGATAACTGTAAGCTAATAACAAGAGGATATTTTTGTCCATTGTTACTAAGAACAAACAATTGATTTGTAATTTTGTTTACAGAATTTCGAATCTGAGCGAAAAAGATCGAAAAAGGGACACTGGAAAACACCAAGATATAATCTTTCGAAGTTTCAAGAGTTTCAAGATTTCTAGAAACTGTTCTGTCGGTTGTTATAGTACAAGAGAAATGAGCAAAGTTAGTCTGAAAGTGAATGTATATGTACGGAGGATCCTTCGTCTTCGTTTTGGAGTATTTTTATTTTATTTATTTTTTTGCACGTGTCGTCATTGGATACAGGAAGCGAAGACAAATCTCTTTAGCATGAGCTATGAAACATACTTAAGATTTATATAATTAGGAACAGATTCTAATTCTGTTCTGGTTACTGGGCTAGTTTGAGATATCTCTTTTAAGATACCATGCTCGAAAATAGTAAGATGGTACAATGCTTAATACTGAAGGGATCTGGTCCACGTAGTAATGTTGAAACTTCGCAAGTGTCTGAATCCTGATTATCTCCCTTAGATCGAAACATGCAGTAGTCTACAGTTGTCGAGTTGTGACGTTGTGTCACAGGAGTGACGTCCCTTCATGTAGCCGACCCGCCGGCAGACGAAAGGGTGGGGCAGTTCACTTGCAACTGCATGGACTAAAGAAAACTGATTCAAAATTTGAAGAAATACATTTTAATTCCGAATTATTTGAACTCCTTGATATGGAAGGTGAAGGTATGGATATTCTCTGTAATATATAGAATATGCCCCACCGTTTGATCCGCCGACTCTTGTGATGCGACGTCACATCTCGGGAATACCGTATTAATTTGAAGCGTAACCTGGATTTTCGAATCGGATCAAAAAGGTATCTTGCACAACTATGTACCTGTGTACCAAATTTCGGAAAGATCCATGAAATATTTCCTGAGAATTCACGATAACTACGTTTCAAGGGGAAATTCAAGATGGCCACCTGGTGGCCATATTGGATTTTCGAATCGGACCAAACAAGGTATCTTGCACAACTGGGCAACAAGGGGAATCTGTGTACCAAATTTGAGGAAGATCCATGCAGTACTTCTTGAGAAATCACGATAACAATGTTTCATTGGGAAATCCAAGATGGGCGCCTGGTGGCCATATTGGATTTTCGAATCGGACCAAAAAGGTATTTTGCACAACTAGGCCCCAAGGGACCTATGTACCAAATTTGAGAAAGATCCCTGCAGTACTTGCTGAGAAATGACCTGTTGGCCATATTGGATTATCGAATCGATTCTTGCACAACTAGACGACAAGGGGAACCTGTGTACCAAATTTGACAAAGAACCATGCAGTAGTTCCTGAGAAATCGCAATAACAAAGTTTCATGGGGAAATCCAAGATGGCCGCCTGGATCATGCAGTACTTCCTGAGAAATGACGATAAAGTTTCATGGGAAAATCCAAGATGGCTGCCTGGTGGCCATATTGGATTTTCGAATCGGACCAGAGAAGGTATCTTGCACAACTAGACCCCAAGGGGAACCTGTATACCAAATTTGAGAAAGATTCCTGAGAAATCGCAATAACAAAGTTTCATGGAGAAATCCAAGATGGCCGCCTGGATCATGCAGTACTTCCTGAGAAATCGCGATAAAAAGGTTTCATGGGGAAATCCAAGATGGCTTCCTTGTGGCCATATTGTGTTATGGCCAGATATCTGACAAAAGGTATCTTGCACAACTAGACCCTGTGTACCAAATTTGAGAAAGATCCATGCAGTAGTTCCTGAGAAATCGCGATAACTAGGCTTCATGGGGAAATCCAAGATGGCCGCCTTGTGGCCATATTGGATTTTCGATTCGGACCAGAAAAGGTATTTTGCACAACTAGATCTGAAGGGGAACCTGTGTACCAAATTTGAGAAAGATCCATGCAGTACTTCCTGAGAAATGACGATAACAATATTTCATGGGGAAATCCAAGATGGCTGTCTGGTGGCCATATTGGATTTCGAATCGGACCAGAAAAGGTATCTTGCACAACTAGACCCGAAGGGGAATCTGTGTACCAAATTTGAGAAAGATCCATGCAGTAGTTCCTGAGAAATCGCGATAACAAGGCTTCATGGGAAATCCAAGATGGCTGCCTGGTGGTCATATTGGATTTTCGAATCGGACCAGAAAAGGTATCTTGCACAACTAGACCCAAGGGGAACCTGTGTACTAAATTTGAGAACGAACCATGCAGTAGTTCCTGAGAAATCATGATAACAAGTTTTCATGAGGAAATCCAAGATGGCTGCATGGTGGCCATATTGGATTTTCGAATCGGACCAGAAAAGGTATCTTGCACAACTTGACCCCAAGGGGAACCTGTGTAACAAATTTGAGAAAGATCCATGCAGTAGTTCCTGAGAAATCACGATAACAAGGTTTCATGGGGAAATCCAAGATGATTACCTGGTGGCCATATTGGATTTTCGAATCGGACCAGAAAAGGTATCTTGCACAACTAGACCCCAAGGGGAACCTGTGTACCAAATTTCAGAAAGATCCACACAGTAGTTTCTGAGAAATCGCGATAACAAGAATTGTTTACGGACGGACGACTGACTGACTGACGGACGACGGACCACGGACGAAAAGCGATTTGAACAGCCCACCATCTGGTGATGGAGGGCTAAAAATGTGCTTCCAGGCCATTTTTTGGGGTATTTTTGAGGCATCTATAGAGAAATTATGACACCTCAAACTAAAACGATTCTTGGTTCTTTCACATAATCAAAATTCCTAAGAAATTGCGTGAAAATATAATTTTGGTTCGAAGTATAGATTTTGTATGTCCTACCAGAGAATATCTGCCCTATAAAGGTCTCAAAATAGCAAAATAGGCCAGGAAGCACAGTTTGATCAATCATAGATCCATTTCCATACAACGGGAGATCGTAATTTTTTCAGTAAAAAGAAAATCAGTTTTGGATCGAAAACAATAATCGGCTTCATTACTGTAACACACAAGGGAGTTTTTTGAATGCACATGTGAAGACCACTTTGAAAATGATGTGACAGACGTCAGGCACATATAGTAATAACGCTACAAACCTCCAAGGACAATCGAAACACGCGTCATTGTAAGAGCTGCTTCTGGTCGCTTCTCGCCGAGATAACGCCCGATTGTGAACGCACATGCAGAACTGATTCCAATCGGTATCTGAAATATATAGTTTATGCAATACTGTTATTCCGGCGTTGACAAGATCAACCAAATCTGCACGTCGGCGAGAGATGTATACGCCATTTGCAGATCCATTGCTGTAACAACTAGAGCCTATGGGCTTTAATGAGATCTGGTAGCTGGTTTATCGGGGGATAAGTTTGTAATGGAATAAACGCACAATTATATATTTAATTTCAAGTTAGGCACAGGTGGCACCAGGCATGAATGTATGTGGCTAAAACGCAATCACAAGTTACATCCTGTGACAAGGTATATGAAGGGCCGTTCGCGCCATAAACGCATGCTTTAAACGTTTTAACTTCTTAAACGTTTAAAAAAGTTTAAACGTTTAAACTTGAACCAACCAATCAGATGTTATGAACTGACATTTTCCTGTTAAAAAGCAAACGTTTCCAGTTGTAAATTCGCGACTTCAGACGTTTCCTGTCAAAAGAAAAATTCGGTCTTTTAAAGGTTTCCGGTTAAAAGGATAACGTTTCCGGTTGTGATCGTCCAATCAGATTTTTTATTTGGACCGCGTGTATGCCAACATCTACACCAACACGTGCAAATCTCCACTGGCAAACGTTTCCGGTTTGTAGTGTATTTTAACCAATGAAAACTGTTCTTACAAATTAGGTTTTGGAGAATATCTTTGGCACCGGGACAATTTGCGCAGGACATGATGCACGGTGTGCATGAAGAATACAATATGCGTGAATATTTGTAAGGGTTATTTTGATTGGTTCAAACAGACTACATAGCGGAAACATTTTGCCAGTGGACACATGTTGATGTTGAGGTTTGAACATATGCGGCAGTAATAAACAAATCTGACTGGACGATCACAACCGGTAACGATTTCCCTTAAACCGGAAACGTTTAAAAGTCTCGAATATTACTACTGGAAACATTTGCCTTTTGACAGGAAACGTCTAAAGTATTGGATGTTTTCAACAGCAAACGTTTGCTTTTGGACAGTAAAGGTCTTCCAAATGTCAATTCATGACATCTGATTGGTTGGTGCAAGTTAAACGTTTAAATTTATTAAACGTTTGGATTTATGGCGCGAACGGCCCTTCTTAAAAGGTACCGACATAATGAAGTTGAACATACCAAAGAAAGGCAGTCCTAGGATAATAGTAACTCCGAAAATGGAAGCCGAAATATAGAATATTATATCACAATGACTTCCATTTTCGGAGTTACTTTTATCGTAGTTTATGTGAAATTGATCTGAGGGAACAATGAAAGGTAGTCCAATAATGAGGGAAGTTGCACATGTTACGCTAACCATGTGTTACCCAATTAATTTCCGTCCAATTAGACACTACAGTAGGTGCTCATCCAACCTTGACTCAACCAAAATAGCTGAATTTTGCTCTTTATCTTGATACATAATTCCTCTAATACGTCAGTTGGGGATTCCAGATGAACACCATGACCACCATGTTAATTTAACCAGCATAAAGAAAGCAATATGATACCTTCTTTAACATGGTATTGTTGGTGTTGCGTTGAAATTGCAAACTGACCTGTTGAGAATTCGATGGAAAAAGGGGCCAGTGGAATGAAGTCTAGGCCTAAATACCCACAGGGGATTAAGGTCAGTTTGTAAAGAACATACATGTACATGTAAGAGAGATTATACCTAGGGGTAAATAAAGATTGATTTAGTGCTATGAGTGAGAAGGGCTGGACATCAAGGTTGATGATGGTTATGTCACAAGTTAGGATAAGACAAGACATGTATTACACTTTCTGGATATCCCACAGGTTGACTGGTGGAGTACAAGATAGGAACAGATTATAAGATATGTTACAGCTTGCTCTTGTGAGAAAAGCAAACAGTGGCCTGCAAAGGTGATAGTGAGACAATGGTGGCCACGTTGGCTGCTATGGTAGAGCATCTCTCACATATACACCTAACCAGCTAAACTGTATAATTTTCCCAGCAGAGTCCAAGCTTTGGTAAAGTGACGATACCAGTCTGCCATACTTTAGAGCGTATTAATCTCATATTTTGTGGGAAAACAATGAACAGAGTAATACTTAATGCAGATAAGGGATCAAATATATGCCAAGTGACTATTAGTGACTAAATATAGACATACAAAAGCCTTTCAACCACTAAGGATCCCCAAAACTCATCTCTGTGGAACTACTTTCATGCAGCGTAAGGCTATCCCGTGAGTCGGTTTGCACTTTTGTCCATTTCCCTACAGCATTCAAAGGAGCCTCTGGCTAACGCCAGATCTCAGAAAGTGGTATAGATCCGTACTGTGCCGTATTTGAAATCATCTTTCGTGTCGTACAGATGGCTATGCGCTTGAGCACAGGCCCTCAGAAACAAGAGTTTTGAGAGGATGGTGTGGTTTTAGGTTGAAGCATCGAAATATGGGTCTCTATACATGACCCCATGCTTTATTTTTAGGATGGATTTTGAATCGTCCGGCAAAGGTGTCAAAGTACACAAATTTAATAATTTGACGACGGGAATATATAGAGCGACACTTGTAGAATATGCTGGTGTTTTTTGTTTGTAGGTAAACCGATTATTGCGCGTTTCACCAAAAGTGGCGTGTATAAATATAAAGCATGGGGTTATGTATATGAGACCCCATATTTCGACACTTCAACCTAAAACTACCCAGCCACCCTCACAAACTCTTGTTTTAAGGGTCTGTGCTCTTCAGACTCAGCCTTTTCCACTTAGATGGCGTACTTTTTGAAGTTAAGATCCAGAGTCGAATCTGTAACAAGAGAGACGATAACGATTCCGATATCGTCAAAAATCGTCAGTCGTCTGATTACAGACGCAGGAATTATTTATGGAAGACGGCTTCCCCATGAATGTCCCATCAAATAGCTTCTTCGGTAACATCAGTTCATCGGTAGTAACAACATGACCTTGTCTTTATGTGGGGGAATGTAAAAAATCGGGGAACCCATAACAATACCATTTGAAATCTGTTAGAAGCTAGAGATGTGATTGTAATCTATTTCCTGATCATATTGGGATTCAATTCATCAAAATATATGAGACACACATTTACCAAGATATTGCGCCTTAAAGATTTCTCTTTTATATGGGGCTTCTGTGATACCGGTACATATTTACCATAATTCGTAATATATATATATATATAGATCACTAAATGGAGCTCACGGGTGTGTGGAAAGGAATTGTACCCAATCCGCGGGGGATTGAAAAATTTATATGATCCGATCGAAGCTATATAGCTAAAATATTGCTGAATGCGATGTAAACTTAATTAATCTATTAAGTAATTAATTAATTCTTAATTGTTGACGCAATCACGGAAACCTGTGATTCGTGATTACAAATTCCATATATCAGATCATTTCTATGGCTCCTCAACTGGACCGAAGAAACAGTGTCTCGTTGCTATAGCAACAAGGCCTGCAACTACCGCGCGTGTACGAATACGCGTTTGTATTGGATTTTGCAGGATCAAAACCAGTTTCTAAAATAATCCCGACTTCTATATTGATGAACACAAATAATCGAATTGATTCGGCATTAACTTTAGTAAACCCTAATATAAACCGGGTGACAGTCCATTAGGATATTACACTTCGTTGGCCTAAATATGTGATTAGGAGATTTTATATTACAAGCGTATTTTCGTACGTTCGAATCCTATACCCCAGGCTATAGTTATACTTATTAACCACATTTAATTTGGTAGATAGTGGATGTGTAAACCGGATCAGAACAAATGAACACCAATCCTGGACTTGCATTAAAATTGAAGTTAAACCTTTGTAAATAGATATGTCACGATAATATCGGCAAGTGCAATGAAGCGTGACTCCCTGCCTGATTTGCGGTTCGTTCTTCTGGTCTCTTTCTATATCTTCAGCACAGCAAATATTCTTAATCGATGATAACTGGACCATTTCCGACCTGAAGTTGCCAAAATTACTATAAATATATTAAGCATAATGGTTCTTTATTGAATAATAGGATAATTTGATCCATACTTACCATATATACACCAGTTATCTATAGTGAAAAAAACCCTCCCCATATTGAGGAAAGAGGAAAGAGACCAGAAGAACGAACCATAAATCATGCGGGGAGCCATTCGTCGATGCACCCGCCGCTGCTATCTGAGCAGATTTAGTGTCCTAAACCAAGATAAAATGAAATTTAGTGCAAGTCCGCGATTGCAGAAAGTTGTCAGCCTCGAACGGCTTCACCTTGCCGTCCGATCTATATTCATACGGATAAGATCTCTCCCACTTGGCTCCCTACACGTGACGAAGGTGATACTACAATGGACCACTCCGAAACGCTTTTATAAGAGATTAACCACATATAGCTCTCGTATTAACAACAGGAACGTGTGAAGGAAACGTGAGTCCATACTCTCGCACTGGCTGTGACAGCAATCTGTCACAATATAATTTCCAGCAATCTGACGAATGTATCTGACGTATTGGATTAGAACCAATACGTATTGAATTAGAACTAATTTCAGCACACACACGACTTCTTCTCTTTGACACGAGGAAGACAATATTATCACGGGCTAAATGACATTAGGGCATGGTGGAACCTAAATTCTTTTTAGTGACAACTTAAAACGTCAACTGTCAAAGTTACCTGAAAACCTTGCAAAACTAACGAGAACAAAAGTCACTGCAGTCACTTTACGCAAGTTTTATTGTGCATTTTTGTTACAAATTAGGTTTCTCATATGTTTGGCCGATGCCATAGTGAAGAGGTTCATATGTCACGCATGTGATCTCACACATGGTTCACGTAAGGTGTAATTATGCCTGCTGTGAAATACGAGATGGGTTTTGAAGATTTACACTCATCTATATTTTTTGAATATACAATACAGATTGGTAATAATTATAGAATTGACAGATCTCGTTTTCAATGTATAGATATGTAATACATGCATGTATGTTAGAATATGTTCAGCTTAGAGGGGCGTAACTTCCTGACCAGTTTGAATGTACACGGCACATGTGATTCTCTAGATTTCTTTAATTGACCGAGCAAATGAGGTTGGCCTTCCAGTCAGTCTCTAGTTTGTTTCATCCGGACAGGATGCCTGTGAATTTTAACTGCCAATGGTATCAATAGAATACACAAGTAACTGTGCATGTAGAGATTATTGATTTGCGATTTTAAATACAATGCTCAGAGATAGGCAGTGTCATTTTCCTTAGGGCAAAGGTTTTGTTTGTTTAACTGCATATAAGAATGACTATACTGTTTATAGTCAGATTATTAACATCACCTCTCTCTTGAAGCACAGGCGCGTTCCATTGTAAAAGAAGAGAATTAAGATTTGTCTCCCTTGAACATGGCTGTTCGTTGTAAAAGAGCCATTACACGAAGGCTTATGGAAATTGCTTCGCATATTGACCTCTGCACCGCGGTCGACGTCTCCAGTGAATAAAACAACGGTTTATCTTTGAAACAGTGTCTTGTCTTGTGAAATACTTTAAAGGCGACTTTAGGATCGTGCTTTGAAGCGTTTCCCAGTCAGGGTTTATATGAAGAAGATCTCCCTCGGGTTGAAAGAGGTGACAAGCCCATAACATCACGCAACCCGTATAAAAATTCATACTGTGTAACAGTGAAGCCCATTGAGGTTCAAATCAAATGGTATGACATGCAAGATCTATGGCGTTACGTTTCGTAACTTGTGTCTAATTCCGCGTAACCCGGGGCTGGGGGCCGTATGAACCCATGTACTTCAAGATCCTCATGGTACTCATATGAACAGTCACAATCAAAGCGTGACTGAGATACATCATTCTGTAGATGACGACTTTACAACGAATATTATGGATTAAGAATACTGATCAGCGATACGGATTTGATATTTTTGGAACATCATGATGTCTTGTCGGCATCACTGAAAACTGTTGACCGCTTCTCTTTTGCAGGAAACAAGCCTATGTTTATGTATACTATGACCGTCTTTTTGAATTTGGTGGTAATACTGTTATATGGAATATGGAATAGGTCTTTGGATTATGGACGCGGATATTCTCTAATGGACGACGGCTGAATTATGAATGACGGACCAGACGCTTGTAATTCACTTGACTCACTGCTATACGTCCTGATCCAAACACAGGACTGTGAACATTGAATCATCATATTACACTTTCCTAATTAATTTAAAGTAGTTGAGTCATTGAAGCGTACAAAGATCGAGCGGGAGGTCCTGGGGTCATGCTGAGTCATACTTAAGACTTAAAAAAGTGAAACTTGTTGTTTCCTCCCTCGAAGCTCAGCATTAAGAGGATAGATCAAAGACTGGTTGGCCCGGTATCAGGATAATGTGACTGGGTGAAGTATCACGTCTGCCTACGACATGGCGCTTCAATGATGCAGTATAGAAAATGGCAATATTGAGACCGTTCTGTCGGATGTAGGCACACCGTCGTGATATTCTTGAAAGAATGTTGAAGACGACGTTAAGTCGCATTCATTCACTCATTCACGCAACCACTCGCTCAATGCAGTTGACCGTTTCTGTACCAAGATGTGTTATGTATTGAATCAGAGTGTTAGAATGTACAACAGCAATAACTACTGCATGTTAACACTGACTATCACCGTGTTATATATAACATGTTATGACAGAGAAACAATATCTCACCGATGCGTAGATGGTCCAAATCTGGTAGAGGATTGAGTTAGCCCCTAATTCCACAGCTCCAAGAATTCCTGAAACATAATTGAAGAAAGATGGGATTGCATTTACCATATTTCATGTCAAATAAAACAGGTTACGGAGCCTCTCATATTTGTGAGAGACAATGTAGCCGGACAGGAGAGAGCACCCATCATGCACCGCCAGGCGAGTAGTATCATGCCGTAAAACCTACACTTATCGTGAGGTGACGACATGCAAGACGTTATCAGTGGTAGAGAAAGCCCAGAGAAAGGGCAGAGGGCAGGGTCGTGTTTGGGCGAGATATGGGCCATTCAAGGTCCAAATGGGTCATGCAGGGTGTCGTGCTGAAGCTCACATGATGTACACGACGACTGGGGTAGCTTGTTCTGGAAGTGACGTCATGGTGCGCATGTGCACTGGAGGAGTAGTAGAGAAGAATGGCATTTTCGGGCGTGTTTGAACGATCTACGGGCCGCAATGGATCCCAAGGTGTCGCGCAGGGCGTCATCTAGAAGCTCTTGTTGTGTATAGTCATAAAGTGTCCTGTTCAGGGTGTGACTGTTATCGTAATTGTGACATCAGTAGCAGAGAAAGCGCAGTTCGGGTGGAAAGTGCGTAAGTTTTGTTCAGTTTGTGTGCAAAGCGGAAAGGCTAGGTAGACCACACTGGTCCATTGTTGGAGTGAACGTTCTCGTTGTGTACAGTCATATAGTGTCCTGGCCATGATGTGACGTCATTCAGCGCATGCGCAGGCACAGAGCACATACGTTGTGTACTAGGCGTCTACGAAGCTATAAACGTCCCAAGCTCATTTGATAGCCTTACTTACACCCGGAGTCTTTATCTACGTGAATGATATTCTTCTTTGCTCAATTGTCTCGAGTGAATGGATCTACGATTCTCGATTTTCACCTTGAATCAGTCTATGGTCCGCCTTCGTATATGCCCTGCCGGATATGAACGGTGTGCTTGTCAAGGACACACTTCTCACATCTCCCTGGAAGCTGGAAGTGTGACCTTGTCGTTAGGCAGTACCCGTACACGTGATACAACATGCATAATTTTACGGTGTGGTACGAAGGGCAGCACTTCGAGGGTAAAAGTATCTTTCCTTTGCCGGATTACTTGAGCATGGAGTACGACGACTGGAACCGGACGTTCTTGGTGATCATGAAGAGTAACGAGACCATACGGTTCAGCTAGATGCTGAGCGGGGGGAGGGGGGGGGGGAGGGGGGAGGTGCATTGGACGCTGATGGGTACGTCGTAACCGTTCGCCTCAAAAGGAAGAACATGCTGAACCTTAATGCTGGCCATATTGATGTCCCCTGCTACACGTCTGCGCAGTACAAGGGGATTATGAGGATCAAGTAACTCAAGTATTTAATCATGTTCTTTATCTACCGATCCGACAGACCGACATCAGTACAATCGACATAAGGGACGACACTGAACAACCGATGGCATTTACTCATATATAGATAGCGACTTTACTACGTATATAATATGGATTGAGAATAATGATCAGCGATACGGATTTGATAATTTTGGAACATCATGATGTCTTGCTGGCATCATTGAAAACTGTTGACCGCTTCTGTCTTGCAGGAAGCTAGCCTAGTTTTATGTATACCATGATTTATCCTTTCTATTTGGTGTTAATATTATTATGTGAATTAGGTCTTTGGCTTAAGAACGCGGAAATTCTTTAATGGGCGACGGTTGAATATTGAATGACGGACTAGACGCTTGTAATCGAAATTGGAAAAGTGGCGATCACACCTCATATTCGAGAGGCACTCTCTCCCAACTTTGTATAAAGGCGCTTTACCGGTGCGTTATACACAGCTATGTGGACTATTACACCCAACAATTTTGGATGGGATGTCAGCCTTTGCCGGCGCACATACACAACGAGACCACGGCACGGGCTGGGGAACGTGCTCGGAAGCATCGTCAAAACCTTTCTTCCACTCTTGACGCGCGAGGTTAAGCGACTAATCCTGGCCTGGTTTGAGAATCCCAGTTTCAACGGGGCCTATCCGGAGAACACACTTCACTCAGAACATTTCAGCATCAATTTTGCGGCCCTGCATATGGACGGAGAGCAGGTTCCGCTCACTGCTCTAACACAGAACTTTGGACGGAGTAATTTCATCCAGAGTTAACAGGGACAGTTTGCGGCGACAGGTAAAACAGAGAAAGGCGAAGGAAAACACATCACACGAGAGGACTTCACTAGCGTGTGCACGTTGTTCTGGTTCGATCTGTCCCCGAGCTTAGAGAACGACCATCAGCTGAACAGCGTCAAACAAGGCAGGCTTGTAGTTCAAATCCACTTTGTGTGAGCCCCCGGAGCACCACCAATGTGATTTGCAACGCCAATTTCGACGACATCGTTCGAGTAGATATAGGACGTACAACGTCCTTTGTACGTCATGTGTGTTTTCGCCACCTAACTTGAACTCGGTTCTGCAAACGTCCTCGAGGCTAACCCATTACAAGGCCTCAGAGGTAGCGTGTTTTATATCTACCATCGTTGCCGTGGATATTTCATGCCTGCTTCGTGCAGATTTTTGACGAATATCCCCAAGCTGAGGTCCAGGATGTTCTGGTGTAAGACTTTATCGAAGACCATTTTCATGGGGAAGTCCCCTTCTGGGCTTAAGTTTTCCCATGGTTGTTTTCATATCGTTGTTTTTCACAGCCTTGCGTGATTATTTCCAAATTTATTAGGTACAATCCATTGCGATACGAAATGGAGTCAGGAGTGGGATTCGAACCCACTCGCGCGTGCGCAGACTAACACTTGGGACTTGCGCTTTATACAAAAGTGTATTATCATAACCACGCCGGTCTTCTTGGCAGCATAAAAAGGGATAATTTGCACAAACCCACAAAGTTTTGATTCTGTTAACATAGATCTTTTCCACAATATTCACCTGTACGACATGCGGAAAGACACACACCCCATTAGATATCCACGCATCCATGTGCTGATTGTGGTCGAGTTTTCAATCATCCCAGCATATGTGTCGCCATCAACGTGTCATCCATGGACTTTTACCATGCCACCTGTGGGCACTCTTGAGACCCGACGATTTAGCTCTCATACTGCTTCATCCGTTACTCAGAGTCGAGCAACCTATGGAAGTCGATCCACCGTTCCGAAATGAGGAGACTACGGAATTGGGCTCTTCTCATGTTTCGTTCAATTGATCCCCCTGTCGACGTGCTCATCCGCCTACCTTCCATTCCAACCCAATGGGGTTATGGCGTAACAACTGGTTTGAACTTGTTCAAACCAGTTTTAACCGCTTACACCAAAATCAAGCGGAATTCCCATTGAAATTCGTCAGCAATGGGAAATACAGGGGGTAATGGAGTACTCAATGAAACGGATTTGAACCGGTTGTCCCCCAGCTAGCTCTACAAAGCGATCGTTCAGGCCCATTTCGGCACACACTCTGGTGTTTACCACAATGATGTTCACTTGCTTATATCTATATCCCCAATATAACATCTTAGTTTACCTAGATTTGTACTAGTGCTGTGAGACTTATTTACCACGAGTAAATAGCAGAACCAAAATCCTGCATTTTCAATACCTGCCATTTGTCTCTCAGATAGGAGCAATTATTAGTTATCAAAATGTCTCTGGTTTTGTCTTTTTGGGAGACAGTTCGGTGGAAAAAAAATAACAAATGGAAAATGGCTTCTGATTGATACCTTCTCCGCCAGGGTGCTTTTTTCGCCAGTTTTTTGGCAGGAAAAAGAATTTTCTTTATGACGTCCAAATAATATTGCATCAAAACATCCTGGAATCTTGTTTTCATCATATTATAGCCCCAGTTTCGGACAGCATAGATTGTTCCCAACCCGAAACAGTTGTTAACGCTATTTCAACAGCTAACACTTAATGTCATTAGTGAAGAGAGAACTTTGCTGATCAATTTTCGAAAGACAGTGTTCAGAATAACTCAAGCGCTGAGGAGAAAGAAAATAATTTGTTTTATGTCATAACATACATAGCAAATCCTCACTGAAACACTACAGTGCTATCTCTATCTTGGATAACCCTGAAATACATTGGAAGGAATCGTGTTCATGGAAAATCTCACTGTAACTTTCAGCAACATCCTCTGCATATTGATCAATCAGATCACTTTATTTTACGCGATCATGACATGTTATCATGAAAGTGGGCGGAATGTAGCGAGTTGTGCAATATGACCAAGGTTTCGCCTTTGGCTCAAAATGGAATCATTGACGTCGTGAAGATGATACAGCGAAGAACTAAGTATCTGATTGGGTTTGGAGAAGGCAATCAGATTTCTGTGCTTAAAATGCCATTTTAAGAAAAAAAATGGGCATTATCTGAAACGCTACCGGTGCTGATAAGGATGAGAAGTTAATCCAGTGTAAAGGCTCCTCTGCCTTTTCCCTATGTCCTGTTCATGGTTAGCACGAATGACCTTGCACCTTAGAGTTATCCCCCTTGTCTGGAGCTGCCTTACCGAAGGAAGAGCCTTCTTTATCGTTTTTCTTTTGCGCCAAAACAGCTGTGTGAGCGGGTTTGTGAGTCTGTTTTTGCGAGACTTACGAGGAGCCAAGGTGGTCAGAATATATCCTTTACATGTTGTATTATGCGGACAATTTATTGTTTAACTTCAATTACAAGCGTCTAGTCCGTCATCCATAATTCAGCCGTCGTCCATCGAATGCATGATGCATGGCTTCTCAGTGTAAGTTGACGTTTTATGGATAACGTTGTGTAATACATAGACTATGTAACCGTTTGTAAACGCACTAATATGTACCTATTTTATAGATCTGGAAGCTACATAGACTTCGTATTTGTATTTTGTAGTTTTCACGGAGCAACGATACTTTGTACTGCCACGGAGATTTGTGGAGACGATGTGTACAATAATACCAGCTTCTGTAACACGACAAGACTCTTGACTTCTTCCTTTGCGACATTTGCGACACTCAGCAGTGCCGAAATTTCTGCTGTCACAGTTGAAGTCAACTGAACCTAGAGGAGGACTTAGGTTAATCTGTCTATCCTGTTCTGGATTATAGCATGGTTTGCATACTATAGGGTTTGGGTTAGGGTTTAGAGTTCGGGTTAGGGTTATGTAAGGCCTGTATGGATTGAAGCATACAGAGGGGACAAGCCGTCCAAGGAGGACATCTGATCCCCTTACACCTGGTCCACATAATGGTGTAGTCTATTGACCAGAGGTAACATGTTTATCGAACTATACTGAATATCAATTATCTTGTCCCATGGCATACATCTCGTACGTTATACCATGAATACCTTGTGCAAGAAAAATAAAATATTTGTTTATTTTGTTTTTTTTTTCAAATAAAACCTGCTTGCCCGCCCGTCCCACTTTCCTGGTCAACAGACTGTGATAAATGAACTATTATGTTTAATGAACCTTGTTGACCCACAATCAGTTCAAGGACAGCTGCCTACTGAAGACTGAATGAGATGATTACATCACGAATACATGAATGGTAAGATTGTTTGTACAAATACCTGTTAGGAAGGCAGACACTTCGTACGTCCACCATTCCAAGCAGATCATTGCTATACTGGACAAGCCGAGTTTCATAAACTCTCCCCAACCTCGCAACGCCGTTTTCGACCAACCTGTGGGGAGAAAATTAAAAATACTTGCAACATCCATGACCAAAACAATCGAACATTGGTGTATTGTAATACACTTATAAGCGGTATCTCGATCGGGTCACCGGAAATATGGTCCAAACTTTTCTTACCAACGGACATACAGATCCGATTGAAAAAGAAGCAAAGGACAAATGGAAGTAAATGTAGGACAGTGCACATCTGAGACATACAGGGTTTCTTCTGCCTATGTTTCGAAATTTTACATCGAAAACAATCCAGGTCCGGACAATTGATGGATGGAAACACATATCTGACTGAAGAAGGGGAACTAGACAAAAACGTAGATTGTGAACATCTACCACATGGTTTCTCTTGCCTGTGTTGCGAAATTGTAGCATCGAAAGCAATCTAGGTCGAGACAATAGGACAGTCCCGTGATGGAACTCTCTAACCGCAAAAGGCGTGATTGCTCATGTGAAGCTACGCTTAGGCTAGGCAACGAACCAGTTCGTAAGGAAGTCCGCTGGTGGTAAATCAAATTAATTTACTTTTTGAATAATGTGTGTTGTTGCATTCATAATTGTGTGATATAAGAATAAAAACAAAGAAAAAAAATATAGGTTGGTGTGCATTTTTTAGCTGTAGGCAACGTTAAGTGGACTGACCCATGCTCAATTTGATAACCCAGAAATAGGGAATAGCTCTAGTTTTGACGCATATTCATGAAAAAATCATATAAATAGTATTTAACTTTTTCTTACATGTATATGCTAACTGTTTGCAGATAATCACAATGTCTATCAAAAATTTATCAAATTGGATGGAAGTTGCTGTTCAAAATTCTCGGCTAGAAGGCTTTTAAAAGAAATCCCTATCTCTTAACCTAGAGAAGGGGGATAACCCAATAGGAAAAACAGGTAACATGGCTGTCAAAGCCAAAAACCCCCAGCGGACATCCTTAACATTGGCAATGCTGTATTATTTTATTCACACAGTTTTACAGGCGATGACTTGTTTGTAAGTGCCTATTTAAGTCCGAGACAAGAACATCTTCAAAGTTGCTTGAATTTATCGGTAGTTTGAAAGCCACAATGAATTCCGAATTTTGTGGTATAGCAAATGTTAAAACATTGCCCGGTGATTAACCTTGGCCCGACGTCGCGTGGGCAATGACGTCATTTCGCGCCTTCCATGACTAAAGAGTTCCATCTCGGGACTGTCTTATTGATGGACGGAAAGATATACCTGACTGAAAGAGGAGAAAAGGACAAAAATACGGTATGCTAGTGTACATCCACTATTTTACTCTAATAGATGGACGGACAAACCTAACTGACGGTGGGAAAAGCAACTGAAAAAGAAAAGAAAAAGGCCAGTGCACATATCCTATGTACAGAATATATCGTGCGCAATTTTCAGAATCTTAGCAGCAAGCCCACCAGTATGGCCCGGACAATTCGTTAGAACCAATGTACGGATAGACTGACATATACCAGAAGCGGACACGAGGGGGCGGGTGGGAAGCAAAATTATGACAGTGCACATCTACTACATATGTGGTATGATTTGCCCGAGTTGCAGAACTCTATCAGCTGAAACAACTGAGATTGGAAACATTTGACTGGTTGGACATTACGGGGGGAGAAAGATTTTCAAAATTTGCCATGAATTCATCGAGTTGGTAAACACCACTAGTTGGAATTTTTCAGAATTTGCATATCTTCGAAACGATTCACTCGGCGATGACTACGTAGCACAATATATCTGCGATATTAAATATTTTATTCAAGGGTATTGTAATAATATGTTGTCGTTGACCATACCATGTATGTTAACTGAGATTGTATGTTGATCCACGCTTTAAAAGAAGAACGAAGAGGATTTTCACAAATACCTGACCACGTTTTGTCGTAGGCACCCACCCACCGTGCGTACCAAAGAGTTAAACCAGCAAGTATTAAATACGAAATGGATTGACCGATTGCTGAACCCCTGGAAGAGAAAATGTTGCAAGTGATCGGAAACTCAACAACACTGCCAGTAAAATGGTGTTGATGAACACCAAAAAACGTGTTGAGCTCAGCATCAATACATGGTGTTGAACTTCTACGTCTCCAACTCGCTTTGTTGATGGTGTTCAGTATTAGTACTTAGTAGTGAACACCAAAATATGGTGTTGAGCCATTTTCAACACGTTTTATTGATGTTGATCAACACTTGGTGTTGAATTGGCAGCAACACCATTTTTAGTGTTCACAGTAGTCAACACCTTTTTTCAACACAATTCTATGGTGGTGACCAGCCTTCAACGCCAAAAACAAGGGTGTTGGCCAACACCATTTTCTGGCTGTCAAGAATTTAGAAGAGGTGCAGTAAATAAAAATTACCCCATTTTCATTATTAATCTAATAAACTATACAAAATTGACTTGAGAACGATACTAGTACCTGTATCGAAACGTCGTCCTGAATAAACTAGAAGTTGTTATCCATAAGCAATTTGTTTATCTATCTACTTCCCAACTTCTAAATGCCACTTTAGGAAACTATACAAAATTCATACCAAAAAAATCTAAATTGGAATTATTATGCATGCCACATATCGGAACGCATATTCACTGCTCTTTCTATTTTACACCAAGCAACTATATCTAAATTCGTTTAATAGCATGGCAGTGTGACTAACGTCACAGGACCTACGAAGTAGGGTAGGCATTAGGAGACTCCGACGCGCACTGAGCTCTTGAAATCCCCCCGCCCCAAGTTGAAATCCTGCCTATATTAAGATGGGCACAGCGCAAGTCAGAATCACCGGTGATTTTCATCAAAAATCACCAGAAATTTTTCATCAAAAGTAGGTCAGCTCATAACTTGCTGGTAATAGTCCCCTAATGCACCTTCATGCGAAACATCAAGATTCTAATGTCAACGGTTCCCCTTATTTTGCGGACAAAATATCTCGGATGGACTGACTACCGGACAATTTACAGATGGCAGCCTACTTCGTAGGAATATAACCGCAGAATTACGAACATAAATAATAAAGATCATATTGTAAATATTCAAACCTTAATACGTTTCACGTTCTATAAACACAAGGGTGTGTAAACAAAGTCATGCATTATTTCGTGAAATTCGAGATTATTTAATCCGGAAACTGTTTTGAAAGTCATCGAAAGAATGCAACGCAACAGAACATAATATACTTACTTTATTCCCAAAAGTAACACATTCAGGAACAGATACTGCAGACCTACATTGACAACATTCGCTATTATACCAATAAGAACTACTGGTATTACTATACCCTGAAAGATGAAAAGAAATAATGTGAATTTTGAATGATCCAGTTTTAAATCCGACATTCCGCAGCATACGACAACGTTTACCAATAAAATCAGATCAGGAATCGAACCGCATTTTCATATATGTCCGATCAGCAAATCCAAAAGAAGGCCAAGAGGGTTGCAATATGTGTCAGAGCGGTCATGTTGGAGGGTAATCCACAAGGGCGTTTTTTTTCTTTTGCCTCAACAATCCAGATTACCAAGGGTCAAACAAAAGACACCCGCTGTGGATTACCCCAACATGGCCACCTATAAGTCAAAGTGCTCGTCCATCCATTTCAACTTTTCCCTTTTCCTACGAAGTAGGCTACCATTTGCAAATTGTCCGGTAGTCAGTGAGTGGGTGAGTGAGTCCATCCGAATCCTTTCGTCGGCAAAATAAGGAGAACCGTTGACATTAGAACCTTGAGTTTTGGCATGAACGTGCATTATGGAACTAACGTCACTGGACCTACGAAGTAGGGTGAGGAAGATGACTTGGGGGTCCAAGCGTAATGTAAAAGGTCAGCTAGGCGACTTGGGGGTCCAAGCGTAATGTTATATGTCACTTAGGTAGGTCAAATTTTCATCAAAAGTAGCTCAGCTCAGAACTTGCTGGTAACAGTCCCCTAATGCACGTTCATGGCAAAAATCAAGGTTCTAATCTCAACGGTTCTCCTTATTTTGCCGATGAAATGATTCGGATGGACTGACTCACTCATTACCGGGCAATTTGCAAATCAGAGTCTGCTTCGTGGGAAAATAATTGCATCGTCTTATTTAAACACATAAATATCTTTGATAGGCATTTAGAAGTCCACGCACAAGGCTAACATATGGATAACAAGAGCCTTATGGCTGTAAGGTTGGCGTTTCGTTGGAGATATTTCCAACTTTTTCAAAGCTAATGAGCTTTGAAGTTGGATGTATCTCCAAAGAAACGTAGCTCTACAGCAATAAAGGAGTTGTTATCCATATGTTGGCCTTCCATCACACACACATAGGCTTGAAACTCGACAAAGACGAAAGCACATGCATGTATGCAAAGCTAGAATGTATAAAAAGTGGTACAATTTGGGAGATAATCGGCGTTTCAATAAACGATATCGCTAGCTACATGATCTAACATAATTATTACTATTACAAATGTTCGGAATGGTAAAGAACACTGGAATCATCGTATGGAAAAACTTACCTGGACTTGTAAGAATTTCTGTAGAAGCTGGTACATAAATAAAAACTGTAAAAGAAGAAAAAAAATTCAGAACTGTTTTTAAAAATTATACCCCCCCCCCCTAAACTGTCTGTGCTATCTCCGGAACGACAAAAAACTGAGAGCTGACCCTCCCTTACTTTACAGTTTATCATATTGGGGTCATTTTGAGCCTATTTGCATAATCTTCGAGTAGAGGATCATGGGCAACTTCAAGATGGTGGCCACGTGGGGTACCAGAAAAATGTTTTCGTCATTTTTCTTCAATATTTTTGCTTATGAAAAGCGGGCAAAAACTATCTTATTACAAATCACTTAATATTTACTAATTTGTCACGCAGTGTTTGCAGGGAAATTGCATAAACGAAAACTTCGTAAAATCTGACCGAAAAAAAATCGACCAAAAAATGCTGTTTTTGAAAATGACGTCACTGTGACGTCATCAAAGCGGCCATCTTGCTTTTTTTTAACATTTTCTTTTAGAGCTTGACCCAAGGCTATAGTGTGTTAAGGTTTAGCATCCTAGTTCAAGGGGTAAAAAATAATTAGGTGTGTGTGGGGCGGGGTGATGGGGGGGCAAAATGGCCTCAGGCCTTGATAGGTCCCCAAAAGCCCAGGCCAGATAGGGTTAAGAAATTATCTTTGAAGAAACGAAAGCAATGTTTAATTTTGATGGGACACAAGGTCTAGAACATCAGTCGCCGGGTCATATAAGACTTGGGTTCTAACTGACACGACCACAATACTGTTGGTTGCTAACTGTCATATATATGATATATTTCTCTTCGGAAATGCTTATATATTACTTACATACAGAGCCGGCATGAAGTAATACATAAACTCTTCGGTGGATCTGTAAAAAAAAAAAGATTATTGACTCAAACTATTCAAAAATACTTCAATATTCATAAGTCATAAGTCATAAGATAACAGATGTAGGTCAACCTAAATGAATGCACAATTATTACTCACTGGAATATCTACCTATATGTTGATATATTGTCTTCCCAAATTTCACACAGATATTATTAGTGAAAAATACAAGTAAAACGACAAACAAAGAAACATCCCCTGAGTGATATCTCATGCTTTTTGAAGAATGCTTTTTGGCTTCTAGCACTAATATATATATATCGACGATCTGTTTTCTAAAACTAAGAGGACCAATAAGGTCCTGATGGGGGGTTGTAGTATAGAGAGTCGAGAAATCCCAGGATGCCTGTCTGTACCGTATATGTTCTTCGCATCAAATTATCTCAAAATGACATTTGGAGTTTGTCAGTATCGACATACATTCAATTCGGGATACAGTACTTTGTCCCATATTCAACCTCATATCAGAGTTTTTAGAAATAATGGCGCAATACCTTGACCCAAAATTATGTTACTTTCTTAAGTATCCTCGGCAACAAGGTTGAATGAAGTTGGGTGGTGCAGCTTCTAGAGCCATCTATGAGTCTGGATTTGCATGGAGTTTTTTGTATTTCAGGAATCCAGTATACTTTTTAGTGTATCGTTATGAGCCGATGTGCATGATGAGGGACGGAAATGTGCTTGTTTATCTTATATCAATGATGCTGAATATAAATTTTGGGTATATGATGTTCACACGCGATAAACTCCTCTGTATGTGACGGTAATAAAGTAACAAAAAATGTTTGTCTCTTCAAAACCTTGAAAAATGCATACTGAAAAATATCAGCCTGGAAAAAATTACGATGCTCAGTTGCATAAAAATGAATTTATGGTCCATCAAAAGTGGATTATTTTGGTATTTTTTTAGGCATTTACAGGGGGGATTTTATCTTGTAACACAAATATGATACCTCCACACGTTGGAGAGAGAAAACGGCTTCATCTAAGTTTTATCCTATGTAAACATCACTTATCCTTTAAGACCAATTTCGGAGAGGGTATGACTGTAGCATTTTCGAAAACCATAAGCTACATGGCAGTGTGACTAACGTCACAGGAACTACGAAGTAGGGTAGGCATCAGGACACCGACGCGAAATGAACTTTTGGAAATCCCCCACCACCAAGTTGAAATCCTGCCTATATTAAGATGGGCACTGCCCAAGTGAGAATCACCAGTGATTTTCATCAAAAATCATCAGAAATTTTCATCAAAAGTAGGTCAGCTCAGAACTTGCTGGCCACAGTCCCCTAATGCACCTTCATGCCAAAAATCAAGGTTCTAATGTCAACGGTTCTCCTTATTTTGCCGACGAAAGGATTCGGATGGACTGACTGACTGACTGAGTACCGGACAATTTGCAAATGGTAGCCTACTTCGTAGGAATATGCGTTATTAATGTTACCTTGCAACTTCAGGGTCTTGTCCAAGTACCAGCAATAAATAATTGGTATTAAACAGGAGTGCCCACGATACAACGCACGACAGGGATGAGATAAAGATGGCTGAAACAGCAATATAAGATCAAGTAAAAACCCATGTACAACGCAGGGCAGGCTTGTGATCATGATTAAAACAGCAATATAGGATCAGATAATACCCCATGAGATCACACACAACAGTTATGAGATAAAGATGGCTGAAACAGCAATACAAGATCAAGTAAAAACCCATGATACAACGCAGGGCAGACTTGTGATCATGATTAAAACAGCAATATAGGATCAGATAATACCCCATGAGATCACACACAACAGTTATGAGATGAAGATGGCTGAAACAGCAATATAAGATCAAGTAAAAACCCATGATACAACGCAGGACAGGCTTGTGATTATGATTATAACAGCAATATAGGATCAGATAATACCCCATGCACACACAACAGGGATGAGATGTAGATGGCTGAGACAGTATTATATGATCAGATAATACCCCAAAATACCAAACAGGACAGGGATGAAATGTAGATGGCTGACACAGCAATATATGATCATATAATACCCCATGATACCAAACAGGACAGGGGCGAGATGTAGACGGCTGAGACAGCAATATAGGACCATATAATACCCATGATACCAAACAGGACAGGGATGAGATATAGATGGCTGAAACAGCAATATAGGATCATATAATACCCATGATACCAAACAGGACAGGGATGAGATATAGATGGCTGAAACAGCAATATAGGATCATATAATACCCATGATACCAAACAGGACAGGGATGAGATATAGATGGCTGAAACAGCAATATAGGACCATATAATACCAATGATACCAAACAGGACAGGGATGAGATATAGATGGCTGAAACAGCAATATAGGATCATATAATACCCATGATACCAAACAGGACAGGGATGAGATGTACATGTAGATGGCTGAAACAGCAATATAGGATCATATAATACCCCATCATACCAAACAGGACAGGGATGAGATGTAGATAGCTGAAACAGCAATATAAGATCATATAATACCCCATGATACCAAACAGGACAGGGGCGAGATGTAGACGGCTGAGACAGCAATATAGGACCATATAATACCCATGATACCAAACAGGACAGGGATGAGATGTAGATGGCTGAAACAGCAATATAGGATCATATAATACCCATGATACCAAATAGGACAGGGATGAGATGTACATGTAGATGGCTGAAACAGCAATATAGGATCATATAATACCCCATCATACCAAACAGGACAGGGATGAGATGTAGATAGCTGAAACAGCAATATAAGATCATATAATACCCATGATACCAAACAGGACAGGGATGAGATGTAGATGGCTGAAACAGCAATATAGGATCATATAATACCCATGATACCAAACAGGACAGGGATGAGATGTAGATGGCTGAAACAGCAATATAAGATTAAACAATACCCGATGATACCAAACAGGCCAGGGACGAGATGTAAATGGCTGAAACAGCAATATAGGATCATATAATACCCATGATACCAAACAGGACAGGGATGAAATGTAGATGGCTGAAACAGCAATATAGGATCATATAATACCCATGACACCAAATAGGACAGGGATGAGATGTAGATGGCTGAAACAGCAATATGGGATCATATAATACCCATGATACCAAACAGGACAGGGATGAGATGTAGATGGCTGAAACAGCAATATGGGATCATATACTACCCATGATACCAAACAGGACAGGGATGAGATGTAGATGGCTGAAACAGCAATATGGGATCATATAATACCCATGATACCAAACAGGACAGGGATGAGATGTAGATGGCTGAAACAGCAATATGGGATCATATAATACCCATGATACCAAACAGAACAGGGATGAGATGTAGATGGCTGAAACAGCAATATGGGATCATATAATACCCATGACACCAAACAGGACAGGGATGAGATATAGATGCCTGAAACAGCAATATGGGATCATATAATACCCATGATACCAAACAGGACAGGGATGACATATAGATGGCTGAAACAGCAATATGGGATCATATAATACCCATGATACCAAACAGGACAGGGATGATATGTAGATGGCTGAAACAGCAATATGGGATCATATAATACCCGTGACACCAAACAGGACAGGGATGAGATATAGATGGCTGAAACAGCAATATGGGATCATATAATACCCCAGGATACCAAATAGGACAGGGATGAGATGTAGATGGCTGAAACAGCAACATGGGATCATATAATACCCATGACACCAAACAGGACAGGGATGAGATATAGATGGCTGAAACAGCAATATGGGATCATATAATACCCATCATACCAAACAGGACAGGGATGAGATATAGATGGCTGAAACAGCAATATGGGGTCATAGATTACCCATGATACCAAACAGGACAGGGATGAGATATAGATGGCTGAAACAGCAATATGGGATCATATAATACCCATGATACCAGATAGGACAGGGATGAGATGTAGATGGCTGAAACAGCAATATAAGATCAAACAATATCCCATGACACGAAACAGGGAAGGGATGAAATGTAGATGGCTGAAACAGCAATATAGGATCAGATAATACCCATGATACCAAACAGGACAGGGATGAAATGTAGATGGCTGAAACAGCAATATGGCATCATATAATACCCATGATACCAGATAGTACAGGGATGAGATGTAGATGGCTGAAACAGCAATATAGGATCATATAATACCCATGATACCAAATAGGACAGGGATGAGATGTAGATGGCTGAAACAGCAATATAGGATCATATAATACCCATGATACCAGATAGTACAGGGATGAGATGTAGATGGCTGAAACAGCAATATAGGATCATATAATACCCATGATACCAAACAGGACAGGGATGAAATGTAGATGGCTGAAACAGCAATATGGCATCATATAATACCCATGATACCAAACAGGACAGGGATGAGATGTAGATGGCTGAAACAGCAATATGGGATCATATAATACCCATGACACCAAACAGGACAGGGATGAGATATAGATGGCTGAAACAGCAATATGGGATCATATAATACCCATCATACCAAACAGGACAGGGATGAGATATAGATGGCTGAAACAGCAATATGGGGTCATAGATTACCCATGATACCAAACAGGACAGGGATGAGATATAGATGGCTGAAACAGCAATATGGGATCATATAATACCCATGATACCAGATAGGACAGGGATGAAATGTAGATGGCTGAAACAGCAATATAGGATCAGATAATACCCCATGATACCAAACAGGACAGGGATGAAACGTAGATGGCTGAAACAGCAATACACGATCAGATAATACCCCATGATGCCAAACAGGACAGGAATGATATGTAGATGACTGAAACAGCAATACACGATCAGATAATACCCCATGATACCAAACAGGACAGGGATGAAATGTAGATGGCTGAAACAGCAATATAAGATCAGATGATACAATATATGAGAGAGAAGAGACGTAGATGGCCGAGACAGCAATATAGGATCAGATAATACCCCATGATGCCAAACAGGACAGGAATGAGATATAGATGGCTGAAACAGCAATATAAGATCAGATGATACAATATATGAGAGAGAAGAGACGTAGATGGCCGAGACAGCAATATAGGATCAGATAATACCCCATGATGGCAAACAGGACAGGAATGAGATATAGATGGCTGAAACAGCAATATAAGATCAGATGATACAATATATGAAAGAGAAGAGACGTAGATGGCCGAGACAGCAATATAGGATCAGATAATTCTCCCATGATACAATAGATGAGAGGGAAGAGACGTAGATGGCTAAGACAGCAATAGGATCAGATAATACTCCATGATATCGCACACGACAGGGATGAAATGTAGATGGCTGAAACAGCAATACAGGATCAAATAATACCCCATGATACCAAACAGGACAGGGATGAAATGTAGATGGCTGAAACAGGAATATAGGATCAAATAATAACCAATGATGCCAAACAGGACAGGAATGAAATATAGATGGCTGAAACAGCAATATAGGATCAAATAATACCCCATGATATCACACACGACAGGAATGAGATGTAGATGGCTGAAACAGAAATACAGAATCATAGAATTCCCCGGTATATAGTTCATGTAAGAGAAGATACCGCTTTTCAACGTGACTTTACATGTTAGCATATGGAACAATGGCCGACCACTTCCCCATTTGCTACTATTGGAAATCCCGTAAATTCACGTCATTTCCTTTTACATAAACTACATGACTAAAACGGTATCTCCAGAAGATACTTTGGGTATTGTTTATCCACAATTTATTCCAGCGTGTATTATATCCTTTGCCAAGAAATATCAAAATACCATCTGGCTACCATTTGAGATAATTGACGTTTATGATTAAAGGCGTCTTACAATAATATAAGTTAAGTTAATGAGTCACATCGTCATCCCAGAAGTACAGAATATTACCGCATATTCTCGCCAGGCGCGAGACTGAAGGGCAGGTTCACGCACATGCGTTTTTTTTCACGGAAATCAGTAATGCAAGGGTATTTTGCATGAGTGCCGCTTCAACAGTTAAAGAAATTCATACAATAAATGCTGTTAAGATAATTTTAGCATTTTAGCACAAGTAAGCGTCTCGAGATGTCGGCGTTGCTGGCTCTCGTGAAAAATGTGCGTGAACCTGCCCTTCAGTGTCCCACCTGGCGGTGATATGCGGCACTTCTGTGATCACGATGTGGCTTATTCAATTAAACTAATTAAGTTATGTGGACCCACCTGTTTGAAGGTATACACCAACCTGTTTCTTGTTGATGCTACCATAGGACTGAATATGACCAAAAAAAAACACGTAAAGAATATATATATAAATTCGAAATTAACCTCGAATAAGTAATTCTCCAGATCACATGTATACATTTATGCATCATTGTCGTCGAAGTTACAACGATATCTACACTAGCTCTCCCGTATAGACGCTGTCACTGAAAATGAACCCAGGTCGAGTATTGTTGGCTCTTCCTAGGTGTCCAATCACATTTGCTCTGCGAGGCACGTGACTAAAATTTGAGTTATTATTTGGCAGGAACATTTAAGCTCCCTGCTTCAGTAATTGCATCGTGCAACCTCCAAACAGGGTTATCTCCCATTCTGTCAGTCGATCGACCCTGCCCACAGTCATTTTTCCAGGGCGAAAAATGCCCTGGCAGTCTCCGCACAGTGGGTCTTCACCAAGCCATGTAGCCTTTGACGGAGATTAAAAGTGCGAGATTATTCGAACTGCTCTGTATCGCATCAACTTAAATTAACAGAATTAATCAACTGCAGCACATCTGGGTGATTTGGCAGACAAAAGGCAACAAACAATCGGTGACTACGGGTAATTACATAACTGTTCATCTCTTCATACAACAACAACACCAACAACAACATTAGGCCTATATCAAGGCTAACGGTCGTTTGTTTGAAAACAAATCGGTGATGTTTGTTTTGTCAGATTCAAATGCTTCCGTACATTTACATCTGCAAAATTATATATCTTTGTATTTACTATGTGGATAAGGACTGTTTTACTTGGTAAAATTCAGGTTTTGTAAAATGATGTTTTGGTACATGGCTATATGTAAAGTGACTGAAGGCAGGGTCGATCGACTGGCTGAGGGGGAGATAACCCTGTTTGGAGGTTGTGCATCGTGTTTGAGCTCGTAAAATAATAGCCTTATTAATTGGTTATATCTGTGAGTCAGCGGTTCAAGAGGCGTGGCGTACCGTACTCATTATGCACGAAACAGTCCCGGCGCGGTAGTCTATGTATATTTGCGTGAGGTGCATGTCTCTGGAGGAGCGAGAATGGCATGCACATGCCAACCACCTCGCTGGGGGTCTAATAGTAGCCCAGCCACCAGTCAGATTTTTGGACCGGATTCGGGGCCTTCGCGTATATCGCCGGAAGTGACATCATATATAGTAAAATAGACGTTTGCCGAATATTTCGATTACTTTTCAAGTCTGCATAATACCTTTGTTGACCTAGCGTTGAAATGAATTATCTGGAGATTATTTTCCCTGTTTTTCTGGACAGAGCATATGAAAAGTAGTTCGCTCATGTGCAAAACTGAAGAAGTTGTTCGACCGGATTCAAACTGAACCGTGCGGCGTGGGTTTTCCCCTTTACGTCATAGTAACGTGGTAAAGGTCAACTTCCGCTATTGGAGGCAGGGATGGATAATGGACAACCTGTAACCATCTCGGTCATCTATACGCGGTAAGACTGACCCTGGGATCGTGTGTATCCATTGTCAGCCTACTTTCGGCAACTGCAAGAGGGAATTTCCAGAAATCAATACCACGTGACTTCATCACCCAATCAGCAAAAGTCCACCGACGTATCCCCAACGTAACTAACCATTTTCGAGTCATGTGATGTCCTACTTGTTCAAAATTACATATTCACCAAACCTCTTGTATGATACGAAAGTTATTCACACCTATATATTTTGTAAGCCCAGGCAATATCTGTTTCAGAAGTGGTATGAATACCTGTAATTTATCAGATTTCTTGAGTCTGTTCTCCGCCGGATGAAGGCCGAACAGAATCCGGTAAAACACCGGATATCGCTCCGCGATAATGGAGACACACGATTCGCAAGCCATCTTATGGATGGCGAAGTGTACGCAAATGGGATAATGGAGCCTGCGAAATGGAGCATGCGCTGTGGGGAGGATGTGCACATACTTCTCTTTCTTCACTACATGGAACGTATTTGTCCATTTCCTAATATCACGTTCGGCTGTTTCCGTATATAGCGGGAACGTAGCCTATCACATAAAACGGATCAGTCGGCACGGTCACGTACAAAACAATGTAGGATATACTGAATCGACCCACTCTGGTAGGCATCTATATTGGCAGCAATGCTGAAACTACTTCCAAGCACGGTACCCCGCCCAAACTTCGAGCAGCGCATGTCGTCTGCTGTAGGACTTCAATAGAATGATGGAGGTCGATCTATAATAAAAAGTCGGATGAAATACCCCAAAGTAGACGTGATATTTCAAGGGTAGAATCAAAGGTAATATTCATTTTTATTTTATCACGGGTTGCGTGCTGTGCCAAACGCCCGCCGGATCACGGTTTACAGCTGAGATCTGAGAAGTTCCTACACTATTAATGCGCAAGATCACACGACGAAATCGACAGTCGAGCAGTCGCGAATGAGAAGGCATAAGAAGTCACCAGTGGCAGCGCGGTGTGATGAAGAAGTGAGCAGGTTACGAAACACTGCCTTCGCTAATCGAGCGATCCGGTCACATTTACTTGCCAAATATGTTTGTTTACGCCCAACGAACCTAATACAATCAGATTGCATCAATAATATGTCTAATTTAGGATGAATGTTCCTTCAAATATAACTACAATGCATTCATCCTGATCCTGTGAAGTTTTTCGAATTAATGTTTGAAATTCGCGACTGAACGCAGTAGAATTTACCGTACTAACTTTGTCGATATACCTGTTTTTATAAAAAAAATCGACCATAGAGGTCCACGTCCCCCGCTAGCAGCATTAGTTATGGTGGACGCAATCCACCATAACTGGTGCTGCTGACAGGGGACGTGGACCTCTATGGTCGATTATTTTGGTCGATAATATCCCATGGTGTCAAGACACTCTGCAAGTTTGAAGTCGATCGGTTCAATTAGGAAAGAAACACAGTTGAGGGAATAAAAGGTGTATGCCACCTGTAACTATAGGGTATGTCTGGACAAGATCAGAATGCTGAATTCCAAGAAGTCATCGACTCCAGTCATCTTGAAGTTTACAGGTAATCAAAAAGCACGCCTATCGTCCTCTCTCTGATGTCAAGATATTCTCCAAATTTGTAGTTAATTGGTTCAATAGTTCTCGAGTTTTTGGTCTAACAAGAAATGTGTAAAGATCCGACAATGCAAGATGGCTGATGACAGCCATCTTGGATTACGCAGGTAACCGAAAAGCAATCCCAACTGTCCTCTCACCGATGTCAAGAGAATCCGCAAGTTTGAAGACGATCGGTTCAATGGTTCTCTAGTTATTGGTGATACAAAAATGTGTAAAGATCAGACAACACAAGATGGCTGATGGAGGCCATCTTGGATTTCACAGGTAAATGGAAAGTAATCCCAACTGTTCTCTCACCGATGTCAAGGCACTCTCCAAGTTTGAAGTCGATGGTTCAAAAGTTACCGAGTTATTGGTCGGACAAGAAATGTGTGAAGATCCAACTGCTGACAATCCAAGATGGTTGATGACGGCCATCTTGGATTACAAAGATAACTGAAAAGTAATCCCAACCGTCCTCTCACCAATGTCAAGACAATTTTCAAGTTTGAACTCGATCGGCCGAATAGTTCTCGTGTTATTGGCCGGTCAAAGAATGTGTAAAGATACAACTGCTGAAATCCAAGATGGCTAATGGCGGCCATCATGGATTACGCAGGTAACTGAAAAGTAATCCCAACCATCCTCTCACCGATGTCAAGAAACTCTGCAAGTCTGAAGACAATCGGTTCAATAGTTCTCGAGTTACTGGTCGGACAGTAAATGTGTAAAGATACAACTGCTTAAATCCAAGATGGCTGATAGCGGCCATCTTGGATTACGCAGGTAAATGAAAAGCAATCCCAACCGTTCTCTCACCGATGTCAAGACATTCTGCAAGCTTGAAGTCGATCGGTTCAACGATTCTCGAGTTATTGATCGGACAAGAAATGTATAACGGAATTACGGAATAACGGAGTAACGGAATAACGGAATTACGGACGCCCGGTGTTCCTACCCCACCCCCCCCCCCCAAAAAAAATACACATTAATGTGGCGGGGGACAAAAACATGATGCTAATTATACGTAGGCCTACTGGTCTTGTAGTTTACAAAATTGATTTGGGGAGAGAGCTACAAGAAGGGCGAGTTGCGGTAAGATGGATTTCTGTCCTATAGGTGTTGCAGTAAGAAACAAAATTGTCATTGAAGCAGTAAAACTGTCAACTTCGAATATTTCAAAGTAAAACTGTAGCTGGATAAACGCGAGAAAAATCGATCGAAAATTATGCATATGCATTATGTTGAAATTATGCATATGCATTATGTTGAAGTTAACAGGATGTAAACACTTTTGGAGGGAATTCCCATAGTATTTTCCTAAATCCCTGGAAAAACACCTCGCAAACCAACTTCGTTCTGATAATAATTTCGTTATTGCAAAATCATGTTTCATTTGTGTTAATTTCATTTTGGTTCAAGAAGTGTTTTTTGATAAACATTAAAAAATCAATCCGTTGCTTTTTGCAACCCGGTACGAAGTGTTGCAATTCCAAATACCTCCCTGAAATAAGCGATCAGTCCAGTGGCCGTGTGGTAAGTTCGTATGCTTCGGTGTATCGTAGTTGATCGGCTGCTATCAGCATGAGCACTTTCAAAAATACCCTACTTATTTAAGATAAAGCCCTAAAATTTTCTTGAAATAAGATAATTTTACTCAAAATAAGTTGAATTTTCAGAAAACTCTCAGTAAAATATACTTACCCCACTCCAAAATTTAATTAAACAAGAAAAAAATCTTAAAATTGAAGAATTTTTCTTTAAAAAATCTTGTTTTAAGAAAAATTCTTGAATTTTAAGATCTTTTTCTTGTTTAAGTAAAATTTGAAGTGGGGTAAGTATATTTTACTTAAAAGAAAAAAATCTTAAAATTTAACTTATTTTGAGTAAAATTATCTTATTTCAAGAAAATTTTAGGGCATTATATTAAACAAGTAGGGTATTTTTGGCAGTGAGTGCCACCTTTGGAAAGATGAAATGCGAACTCTGATAGTTTTACCATCAGACCGAAAGAAACGTATCTGTTTCACAATTTCATCGGGCTCAGGGTGGATGTGCGCATGATACAGACATAAAGGTATTGATTTGCCCGCGATGTAGAGAGCGGTGCGACAGATCTACTCGAGGAAACCGTGAACCAGCAACACCCAATGATACGCCTCTCACTAATACTGCACATGCTACCACGACTGCGTTCTTCTTCCCTTTGCACTTGTCGGAAGGTCAAGGGGAAAGTGTTTGCCCCCCCCCCCCCCAAAAGAAGTGTAAACATGAAGTTTGAGGTCCGACTGGATATATTTATTTGATTATCGTGCCAACAGGAGTTATTTGTTGCACCAGTCATTTGTTTGGGAGCGACTTGAGCAAAGGGTATATGAAATTGACGAGAGCAGTTTGAAGAATCAAAAATCAAAATCAATGAAACTGTCAGATAAATGAAGAGGAAATATTGATTGAAATACTAGACTGAAAGAAAAAAAAATATTTAGAGTTATGTTGTGTGGAACGATAAATTCGATTGGAGCGGCCTAACCTCGAAACCAGTGCCAAGCGTCGTGACTGGCCATCAACGTGTGTGGGATGACTTATCCTAGCATGTTATACCGGAAAGGTTTTGCGGACTATTATATGGGGGATACTCTTTCAGACAAATTAATGTATTTCTTGCTCTTCGCATTCCACACTAGGCCCATAAAATACATTCGAGAAGGTCAATAATAGGAACCTACGGAAGCATAGATAGGACATGGGTGATTTTTTTTTTTTCGTCCACGAAATTATCTCCGATGACCAAGCCCAGAATGGCCTGTATGTATCGGAGATACATCTACGACCCGAAAAAATTATCTCCGACACGGAGAAACTTATCTCCGGCCCGGAGAAAATTATCTCCGACCCGGAGAATCTTATCTCCGACCCGAAGAAAATTATCTCCGACCCCGAGATACATCTCTGACCCGGAAAAAGTTATCTCCGACCCCGAGATACATCCGGCCCGGAGATGATTGACCAATGAGAATCGAGCTGCGGTAACGATCGCTGGAACACCATTGGTCAATTATCTCTGGGTCGGAGATAATTATCTCCGGATCGGAGATGTATCTCCGGGTCCGGAGATAATTAATAATTAATAAATATATGCACTCCGACAATTCGAGAACAAGAAACTCTAACCTGGGAGAAAGTGTGTCACATGCGGCTATCAATCCAATTCCAATGGAAGTTCCGATTAGATTGGCGATCTGTAAAACCACAAAATTCAAACCATAATTCAACAAAAGCCTACATGTCATTCTGGGTTTTGTTATCTAATAATTAATACCAGGATGCGAGTCTGGCTTATATTCTCCTTATGCCTTCTTCAGGCTTCACAATGTAACATTCAGGGGAGACAACTGTTATATGATATTACTTCTGACCCAGCCGACAACTAACTATCGGATTTATCCCCCTTTGACCATACTGTATCTTAATACCATTCTCAGTCTGAAACTCAGATATAATATCACGGAACATTATATCGGACATCAGCCATACATAAATCCCGTGCGAATTTCAAACTACATCTGTGCTGTGCGAAATAACTTCATAAAGACGCCTCTTGGAATTAGGAACAAAAGCAAGATGACCAATATTGTGAACAAAAAACAAGAACTTCAAATGATTTACCACCGCCGAAAAGTCTGCTTTTGTCAGACAGTAGAAAATATCAAAAGACCGACCAAAAAGTGAAATTGTTTACCCCATCGGCAAGATAATTTCCATCTGTATCATGACTTTCCATGACTACTAGGGGTATCACCCAGGGTTGATGTAGAGTTCCAAAGTGGTCCAGTTTGTTTTCTATAGCGGACGATATATCCCACTATAGACATTCATTTTACTTTGCTGAAAATGTGGGCCTGTGTATTTTAATCGTCGTAGCTTTTTTTTATTATTTGTCTTATCTGCCCAAACAGTGTCATATGTTAATCATTAATAGTAGCAGAGTTATATGTTATCAAGATTTGCTCCTGTATCCCGTCCTTTTAACGTCACTTGGGGAACATATCCAAATGTCAACTGAAAACATTGCTCCCGTTTAAAACAGGTGTTTGGAGGTGGTATTCAAATGAAATTTTATCAGAATAATATATCGCCTCTTAAAAAACGTGTTTGTGTGATTGAATCGCTATATCTTTCTTAATAATGGCCCTATCGGTCGAAAATTCATTCAGCATTTATGCCATTGCCATAAACAACCATGATTCATTTTTTGTATCTCAACCTAGTATGACATACTTGGGGGCCGTATCCGAATGTTAACTTGAAAACAAATACTCCTTTCTAAAATTTCTTATTACTGATTCAAATATGTCTGAATATCGTGATATAATTCTCAACAGTACTTAGCAGTGTTTTTAGTTAGTACTTTTGTTTTATCGTTCAACCGTATGATGCAATTGGGGGTTGTATTCAAATTTCACTTGAACAAATCTACTTCGTCTTGAAAAGGGGGTTATGTATCAGCATACATTGGTCTATCTAAACTGCCTCATTTATTACTCAGCAGTTGAAAGCGAAGTTGGATTGTAGTTTTCCAACTCTATAACGTCGTCTGGGGATCATATCCAAGTATCAGGTCGAAAAGGTATTCGCGGCTGCTATAGGGGGTAAGTTTGATTTTATTGCAATATTTTTATCAATACTGATCCAATCTGCCTGGACTGTGTCGTGTATTAGTGAACAATGTTATCATATTTTTATCAACTGTAACTGAGATTCGTTTTAAAATACAAACTGAACAAACAATCCTCTGTTGAAAAATATGGGAGAGCACGACATATAGGTGATAGGTTCAGCATATCTTCTCAACGAAAAATTCGTTTTGTAACTGTTTTACTGTATATCTCTTGAGAACAATTGCATCAGTTATTCACCGAGTTAGTAATTGTAGTCCAGCTGTTCATTTGGATGTAAAATTTTAGTTTCCCTATTGTGTAGCGCTTTTGTGTCAAACGTGTGTCAATGAGACTTTTAAAAGCTACAGAATGAGTGGTACAATAAATCCAGGTAACTTCATTGCATATTTACATGCCGCATACTGTATCATTGCTCAATTCAAAATGGCAGTCTTGCGATCGTCAGAATGTTAAATTTTTCATGAGATTGAGCGTAATTTCAGATCTCACTGTGCACCTCCAGCTTCAGAAAATTTATTGCAACAGTTTTATGTTGATTTTTCAGCTTAAATAAGCTTTCCACTGGAGCTTTATCGATAGATTACGGAACAACAATTAATCTTATTCAAAAT